>JNEY01000444.1:61503-74936 GCA_020875895.1 Aphelenchus avenae
AATTCGGCAAATGCTAATTCGGCAAATGCTAATTCGGCAAATGCTAATTCCGCAAAACTAATTCGGCAAATGCCAATTCGGCAAAAACACGTTAAACCTTTGTAAATCTAAACTAACTGACTTTCAGTGACTTGGAACTGTCTTTGACGTACCGTGGAGGAGCACCAAGGTTTATCTTACAGGTCCTGCATGAAATTACGACAAATTAAGGCAATGGCGTAAATCAAGCTCCTGGAGCAACAGGGGCAAAAGGCAAAGAAGGGCAAAGCTAATGGCAAAGGTAGACCGGGATAAAACAAAACAAAGGGAAGTGCGGCATAGCCGACTATACAGGAATGACGGATGACCGGTTACGCCGAGAGATGATGTTGAATGCGGCGCAAGAACTCGAGTTTGGCCTCTGCGTGCGGTCAATCGCGGCAAGAGCGTTGTACTCGACGACCATGGTTCTGATCTGCGAGTCACGGATGACGGTCTTGTGACGGCGGCTACCGCGCGCAGGATCGGCGGGAAACACGTGCAATAACACAAACACAAATATACCAGTGAAAGGTGAAATGGGGCGGGACTGGGCGATGACCGGGACCGGGACCCCCCAGCCCTGAAGCAGGTTATGGAAATGCTGGACTTCGCCTCATAAACCGTGAAACTGAATGCAGGTGCAGCCTTCCTTTGCATGGGATCAAAACTCGAGTGTCCACGTTCCATTGCTGAGCAAAAAAAACACCGGCCTTTGCAGATAGAGCCCGAGGGCACAAACACCACGCAAGAGAAGTACTCCCTTATGACCGAACGCCTGGCTCGGCTCGACACATACCGCGACAAGGCCTTCTGCCTACCAAACTCCATCGTCAAGTCGTACTGCTACTGCCGTGCGCACTTGAGTACCACCACTACCAGACGGCTCACTACGAAGGCTGCAGCTACGATTGCCCTAACGACCACGAAAGAGCCGGCGAATTTCCTTAGTAAACTCCTTGGCGGATTAATTGGTGGTAAAATGAGCGAGAATAAATAGGTTGGCCTCTTTTGAGAGTCGCTTTGTGTAAGCAGTAGGCGTTCGCTGGGTCGTTTCCCAGAAAAACCCGCGACAGAAAAGCTCACAGAGCTCAAAAGGCTATCTCTCGCCTTGGATCTCAGCCATTAGCGGAAGAGGGAGTTATGCAGAGGAAAATTCGGCGGGGATGAGGAAAGGTGGAAAAAACCCTAGTGGTTAGAACAAAATTCGATGCTTGCTTTTATACGCTAAAACATTGGTGCCTGTGCGTCCCCCAAAAAAAAACTTTCGCTTTCGGTGCAGTGTTTGGCTGGCATCATTCGATAGACAATTAGTCTGTTCTCTAAACACGGAAAGTTTTCAGCCGAATCGGTTGGACTGAAAAGAGTTACGGCCAACCAAAGTTTCAAGCTGACTCCTGCTTACACGCGATAGCGAGCGCTATGGAAGCATGCCCATTGCTGGTAAGAAGGAGTTATTCTACCAAATCGATCCCATGAGGGATTTTGAAGCATGAAGAATCCAAAAAATATCGTCGTTTTCAAGGTAAGCGCGTCTAAGAGGTCGGCGGATCCCGCTAACATACAAAAGGTAAAGTAATTCCTTCGTGCCCGCAATGCGCAGGTTGTCGTACATGTGGGGAATACATACGATCTTGCACAGATTACTCTCTCGGCAAAAGTGATCCCCGATAGCGGCGCCTGCACGAAGCGCAGTCTAGCCGCTAGTTACGGCCTTAAGATCGAGTAGACTGGACTTGACCCCTTCGAAAAAGGAGAGAAAATAAATAGTTCTATACTGTCCGAAACAACTCTGTCCCTGTCTCATACCTCCGGGGAGTGTGTCAACATCACAAACATACAGCAGTCCTTATAAGTTCGTTTAGTTAACCCACGGCTACTGTGCACCTTGTTCGTGAAAATGTCACCTGCGTAATAAAAACAACTTCGGTATCGCTGATTCCATCGAGCTGTTCAAGTGCTTGAACACGCGTTTTTCGTCTGACCGATAAGTGCTCGCCGGCGCCCGTTTCGCTTGTTTGAACGGCGCGCGCCGATCCGCTTCTTCGTCGCTCTCTACGCCGCTCCGCTTACGTCCGCGGACAAGTGGCCCGAGCTCGCTCGGAGGAAGAAGTGGTCCGCGTCGCGCTCTTCAACGCCGCCGCTTAGCGGATAATGTAACGAATCCGAGTGGCGATATATCGGCTCGATTTCCTTTCGCGAACGAATCTTCGAATCTTTCGTCCACGACCTGACGCTCTAATGAGGGTCTATTCTTATCGACTATTGTTATTCATATGTTCTCTGTATTTATTGACAATCGTGGATGCCAAGGCAGACCAGAAGCGTCAGTCGGCGAAAGATAAGCAACCAGCGAAACCTGCGACGCCCACGAAAGCTAAGAATGGACAAGCGAAACGCGAAGTGGTAAGTCACCAATGAGGGCTTAAGATGGAGCATTGGTCGTCCGTTTTTTGTAAGAAGTTTTCCCTATGTCCGCATTAAGCAAAACACCAATAAGGCAAAAAAACCAAATAGTGCGCTGGGATAAAAAATATGATCTCCATAACTAAACGCTTGCTTCGGGAGGGTGAAAAATTTTTTTTTGTTGAAAATATCGCATATTTCTCGAAAGGTCGTATCGGACGGTTTTTCCAGCAAGACGCATGAAGCATGCTGCTGCTCCGAACGAAGAGTCATATAGCAGGCATCCACACGTACAAGGCCCTAAGTAGCGCTGAATGTGACCACATTTGCTATAAGGTGTGGGGGCCGACTACGTCTAAAGTTTAGACTAACTTCCATAGTCCGGTCCAAAAAGTCTCCGACGCGATTTTAGGCATCATGTTTACGCCTGAAGTGGTTTTTGGCCAGTCTCGACCTGAAAGCCCAAAACACTTAGCTGGAGAGCAGTAAGGACGATTGAGTTAACAGTTCGTAGTCGCGAAGGCGACGCATGGAGGGGTTAAGAAATATTGATGACACTCGACGGCAAGTTTTGAAGGGTTCACAAATTAGGACGCGTTCCAAAAAATTATGCGTTCCGTAAGTTTTGTTACGTTTATTTTTGCCAAAGATTTCTTTGGTGCCGCCTGCCAGGAATGGGACTTCGGAAAATTCAACATTAGTCAGTGGTCCGAAAAGGCCTAAGAAGCATCAGGTAGTTTCTGGGCGCAGCCTAAGCCTTTAAGCGTTCCTTTCACTGCACAGAAAACTGCGCATTTTGACACGTTTTAGACACCCGTCATCGCCCACAAGCTCGACCAGCCACTGCGTCGAGCACCAGTACCGGTGCAGAAGCTCATCAAGCGAAATAATGCCGCCGCAAGCAAACCTCGTGCGGCTCCTCCAAGACCTCCCGTAGCGCCAGCACGAGCGCAGGCGAAGAGGACAGTGCCAGCTGTACCAAAAGCCAAGAGGGCACCCGTAAGACCAGCGCAGCCCCAAAGGCATCCGATACCGGCGAAGCCTGCCAGGCGTCCCGTTATGCCAGTCAGGCGTCCGATTGCGGTGAAAGGTATCGTTTGCTTATGAACAAGGGTTACCGAAAGTCTGAATTGCACGACGGTTGCGCATGTAGGCCAGCGCTGCTACCTGAAAGGGGGATTCTTGTTTACTTCTGGACAAGGACTTTGTCCTTTCTTTCCCAGCACTGGATAATATGGCTTGATGTATGAGGTAGGGATGACTTGCCATATCGTAGCGTATTCCGGACCGTCTCCGAATACAAAGTTCGGTAAGGCGCCATAAAAAGGTATGGTCTATGCCGTACCGTACCGTTCCATACCGCCTTTAGTGGTACGGCACGGCATTTTTTGGCTCGGCACGTCCACGCGGGTCAGTACGGTACGCGCACGGTATGACGGGTCAGTACGGTGCTAGCACGGTACGGCGGGCCGATGTCAACTGGCACGAAGGATACCGTAAAACACCTAATATAAGAACGGGTCTTATATAGTTCACAGGGGTAAAAAAATGTTCTTACATTAGGAATGTTCTTATAGAATGTCGCGCGCGGGAGTGGAAAGCCCGTGAATAAAAAAGGAAATTTTGGCCGATAGTCAACGTCACCCCCACATTAGTAGCTGAATTTCGCTTTTTAGCCCGAAAAATCGTTCCCAAACGTCCTGCCCTACGTCCGAAGCGTCCTCACGCGTGGAAGCAGCAGCGGACGGTGTGGAGAGGCAAGAAACCGAATCGTTTCGCCGCCCGACCAAAGGGCGCCACTGCTCGAGCGCTGCATGCGGCTCGGAAAGCAAACAAGGCTCGAGCGGTTCGGCGTTCTGCGACGAAGTACCGCTGGACGGCGGGCATGAAGAAGGAAGGAAAGTGATCGCAAGATCGTTACCGACGCATGTCTTTTGTAAATAACAGTCCTTGAGTAAAGAAAGAATGAAGCGAGTTCAATTAATTCGTCTTCAACGATCGTTTCTGCGACTTCTCATACACTAGCGAAAATATCTTCTTTTAGGTTGAAGGACACCAAGTCTAATTGGATTCCGTCCAATGTCGGAACCACTTTTGCGATCGTTATTGCGGGATGCCATGTCGTCACAAATCGTTCTAGGTCATGTGGATTCTTCGCCTGCCAAGCTACGCTGCTATTCCGTCCTCAATGCTTCAACCCATTGCTCCGTTTGTCATGTTTTTTTCACCATCTTTTTGGGAATATTCCAGTGCGTCCTCTGACCCGTGCAAGCGCTCTTGCAAACACACTATAGGCAAATTCTCGACAGCCAGTTGTGATCAGTGGACATGTGAACAGTTAGGTAAATGGCTTCTGCCTTTCAGCTTTGTGCCCATTGGTTCATCTAAGACCATTGAATCTCTCGAGCGGGCGAATACTAAAAGTTGCGTCCGGCATACGGATCACAAAAATATTGGGGATGAGTAAAGAACAAATCTCGCTGAGCAGTTAAACTCGGAATAATGTTGTATGGGCCCATAAATACGCACGAAACGACTATGCCATACTATCTTTGTTCTAACTCGCACTCGACATTTGACGTGGCGAAGCAATGCTTTACTCGACCGTCGCTATGCTCACAGCCCTCTCTGTCGCTTGCTTTTCGACGCAGTACACCGAGGCTCGTCCTTACGTATCGCCGTCGGCTCTGCCGTACCCGGACCGCGAAGTAAGTACTTAAGTAAAGGCCAAATGTGTGCAAAAAACATCAAGCAAAATCGTGGTAAAAGCTTGCGAAGCTTAGAAACCTTGGAATTCCCCTAATAGCGTAACTAAATTTTTACAAACATATATCTGCCATATCTGTCCCGAAAATACCCGGTCATAAACATAAAATAAACATCTTGGATCTTTAACAACGGGCTGAGCTCACGACCGGCGGGCCTCCAGAGACCAAGCCCTACAAAACACTACACGCAGCTACACCTTAACATAGATTACTATCCCATTCTTTGCAGATAAAAGCGGACGGTGTCACTTGCTTCGTGAAAACTGCGGACTGGAGTGATGCCACGCGCTCGACGATCTCATTCATAGATGACTCGTTCGTACGGAAGTTCTGCAGGAGAACCTGGGCCGAAACTATCCAGCGTATCTTCACGGGCAGCTGCCCGACGGCGGCAGCGATGCGTTTGGAGATCGCGTCTATCCAAGTCGAGGAAGCAGCTCGTGGCCGACGCATCGTGAAAGTCACCTGCGCTGCTTCGTGAAACGTAGTCTACTCTCTTTTTGCTTATTTACTTGTACATTGCCTTTGCTTACTTTCACATCGATCCACCGATTTAACTTTTTGCGAAGTCATACACTTTAAAATTTCAACAACTGTTCGATAAACCACTTCCATGAACTAACGTCCCATGACGAGATTCGGCTTTGCGTTACATGCCTCTGATGCCTTTCTGATGGCGAAGAAGCGACTTCCGATTTTGGCGTGCTTGTTGTACCCAAGAGTTTTGCCGCTGTGCTATGCATTACACACCATACAAATTTGTCACGAGCAAGAATAAGGTTCACAAAGCAGGCGGTCCTTACTAAACCATTCGGTCTGGAAGTATGCGCGCACGAGATCGATTAGCTAGGAAAGCTACCCATAAGTAGTTAGCTGTCAGTGTTAACAACAAATGTGCAAAATTCCTACAGTTCCGTATCGTTGTTACCCGGATCGCTCAACAAGATCGAATTCGCGTAAAACTTTTCCAAGGGCTTCTTGGACCCATGATTCTTACCAACCTTTAGAACACTCCAAAAAGCATAATATTGTTGACTTGAAACTGAGCGCCTTTTGAACATGACTTTACTATGGGACGCACCCTTTAATTAAATCGCCTCGTTATTCATCATCAGCGTCTACGCAAGTGGCTTCTGCATCAGTAACATTTGCGATCCAATCACAGAGAGGCGTCACCCGAGAGAACTTGCCCCGCGTGGGCGGACGACTCGTTCCGAACATGCTAAAGACTCCGATTTGGTAGAAAGTGCCGCGAACGTTGACCATTAGCGGGCCGCCGCTGTCGCCCTAAAACGGTTGACTTTCTACGGTTGAGAGTTCTGTTCTATTTTTCCTGAAGCAGTCTTACCGATATTTTTAAGTAAATTATTATAGATAAATGATATATGATGATTCTTCACGATTATAGATAAATGATATAATGATTTCAATTTAGTAAATAAATAAGCCCTTACTTCCCAAGACCCTCGATAAAAACCACCGGCGCATATCCACTCCTCGCTATGCGGTGTCATCACGGTTGAAAAGTTACATTTGTCGATGGATTGGAAGGGCATTGTGTTCTCTCGCAGGCGATAGTCATTTGTATACTTCAGCACGGGGTCTAAATGCCACAGTTGTTAAAGAAGTCAAACGATTTGTTTCTGCATTTTTTGCTTCTCTCGCCTGCGCACAGGACGAATGGGCGAACAGCGTTTTTCTAAGAATAGTTTTTAAGTTTTCATTTCCAGTACTGAATATTCAGAAAAGAACATGTGAAGTCGGAGCCCACGATAATCAGAAACCGACTTGACGCCCCGTGCCGTTGGCTGAACCAGGGGGATTCTTGCCTCCAGCTGATCGCCTTCCGGATCGTACACTTACCGATTTAAAAAAAAACAGCTAAAAAACTTTCGCTGTTAGCTTGATAGGGCATTGCTTATGGCTTATATTGCTTTCGTAACAGTGCAGAATAGGCAAGTCATACAAGGTTATACGTTTATTGGCATCAGCGAAAAAGTATAACAACTTCAGTTTAAAAAAAAACGTTTTGAAAAAAGTTGGTTGGTTGGAAAAAAGTTGAAAAAAGGTGAAAACCGATAATTTTTAGCATAAAGACGCCCCTTTTACACCGTTTTGGGCCGAATTTTTACCTGTAGGAATAACTGGCTTGCCGATGCCCTCCCCTCCCCTACTCATCGTTGGCCGGGTTCTAAAGAACGGCCAACGGCTCCGGCAGGAAAAACGGTCCGACCGCGATCCTTTACGGCTACGTTTGATCCAAAACTGCACTGCAGATTCTGCCTCTAGAAAACAAGAGAAACCATTTCTGCATTTAAGCCCCCAATTAAATTAAGTTGGCTTAAGTATAAGTATCCCCAGATTTCGGATCAAGAGCGCGGGCTTGACTGCTTTGTGCAGTGGGCAGAAATATGCGTATCTTTACGATTCAACGCGTGATTTTGCAACCAACCTTCATGATTCCCAAGTCCGGCAAAGTAGCCGTATTCTCCGAGGTTCTCCCTGTATTCGAACGGAAGACAAACGCTTGGCGAAAACGCAGCTGGCAAGGTCTGGTTTAATTCGAGGATCGCGACGTCGCGATGACGGTTGTTATTATTCGCAATGCTGGAGCCTGGCGGAAGGTGCACGTCGACGACTTCCGTTTTGATTCTACCGTCGTTCGGCGCATACACGCTCATCGCATCCGGTTGAACGCTGAAAAGTTCAGTAAAAACCGCCTCCAAAATGGGGCCACGGTGCAACTGGGGCGTACCCGGATCGAGGATGGCACCGAAATAAAAACTTCCCGAAAAGAGTCAAAACAAGGTCCAAAATATGTAAGAACTAGGCCTAAATGGCCCCTAAAATAGCTAAAAATAATGTTAGAAATAGCATACTTAGCTATTGTCAACTATTTTAGAAAAAAAATGTTTATTGAAATTTTACCTACTTTTTAAAAAACTTTACTTAACTGAACGGTCCCTCGTAAGAAGGGCTTTGGCTGGGTGGAGGTTGGAAGAAACGGAAGGGGGGCATGCTCACCGCTAAATACGGTTAATCCACCAGCGCTAACTACGACCCTGGTCGCAAGCACGCCAAAATGTTAACTCCTTATTCGCCTACAGCAGATTTAAACGTACAATATACTTTCTTTTGTTGCAACGCAATGCGCGGCGGTTAAGACAAATGTGGAGGAGATAGCGGAACCAGTACAACTCCATGCTTTGCCATTCTCCTTCCCGACCACACGCACGAGCCACGGCCAGGCAGTCGGCGAGGAGACATGGCCGCCGATAACCTGCAAATTACTCGTTTACTGGCTGAAAAAAAAACAGCTTTGCTCAGGTCGAACGAGTAAAAGATCTTAAAGCTCCTGTCGGACATCAAGGCCCGTCACCATTGAAAACATTCACTGACCAAAAGTTGAATGGACGAAGAAAGGTGGTGTTTTTAAGTTGTCGGTACGCCTTCTTTTATACGACTTGCGCCGATTGCCGCCCCGGACCAAAACCTGTTCGAAAGTTTTTGTGGTTTAAAACGGCGCGTTTAGCCTCTGCTGTATTCTTAAAACTTGATATGTCAACTAACGCGATCGTTCACTGAAGCTTCCACTCGCCCGCAGCTCTTCGCGCGTCCAGGAGCCATGTTCAGCAGCAGTACGGCAAAGACGTGCAGCATTGTCCGCGACATTTTGCCCGATGATCGATGATAACAACCAAAAGACGACAGATGAAGGAATAATCAAGCAGGAATGCGTCTTGTTGCGCTGCATTAAATGCATTAATTTCCCAACGTTGTGTGCGCTATAGTGATAGCGACGATATTGATCGTAGCAGCCAACAAGTTTCTTAGTATTCGAGAAGAGTACGTTTCCCCCGGCTCCAAATAGTCGTCGGCCACCTGAAGATTTTGTTACGTTTGTCGCGTGACGATTTTATAACCTCGAGGACTTTTGGACATGCTGAGCACAAATCTTGGCTAGTTTTCTCCTAAAGGTAGCTTGTTCCAGNCGACCACTTATCATACCGACGCGTCCGTCGAGCCCTTCATCGTCCTCCTTAGCTCGTACATGCTCGACTGGAAGTGCCTTGTGGCGTCGAACGCTAAAGCGACATATGGCCGAGACGATTTTGCGGTAAGACAGACAACTCGTTAGTAAGCGTCGGCATCCGGTAGCCGTACCCTAAGCTATGCCGTACAAAGATCTGCTCCCGTAACGTACTGCGGCATGGCAGTAATGTACAGCGAGTCGATACGAAAGGGCAGTACGGTACGGGTCGGGGTGTAGTACGGCACGGGTAGGGTTCCAGTACAACGTACGGTATGGTACGGCTTCAGTTTGTTTGCATCTTACGACGAGTTCGGGCGGTACTGGGGTTTTACCGTACCATATTACAGCCCGTAACGTGCCATAGTGGAGGTTGACGTACTACGGCAGGGCATTACGGTACGGGGAGGGTCAGTACGATACGTCAGTACGGTATAGGGGTTAAGTACGGTACGACAGTACGGTCGGGTAATGTTTGACAATCTCTAATACCGAAATTGACCCTGCTCACGTCGTACTCTGCGCCGCACCAGTACGGTAGGGTGCGTAGCACGGACTAAACATCCACAAGCCGAAGCCTTACCATAAGGCGAACTGTGCTAACCCTCGGCCCCTTCGCTTCGTACCGTATCGTATTGAGTACAAGTTGTATTGCGTGTGCCGTATCAACACGATTTGGAATGGCGTATGCCGCAATACGTAGCAAACATTGAGAAAGCGACGCTGTACATAAGCCGTACCGTGCTGATCCCCCCTGTAACGTGCCCGTACTGTACTCAGTACGATGGGCAATGATGATGAGGCACGGAGGCCTCTCTTGACTACTATGTTCTCTACGGCTTCGTTCTTTGTAGGGCGTCCAACAAGTGTCATTTGGCGTGTTCTCGAATTTCCGAGGCGCCTGGAACCCGAACTGGGCCAGCGACGGAGTCCTAGGTCTACTGGGCCCTAACCCTGGTGACCATACACCGCACGAAGCACCGCGTTCCACCGTGCAAGAACTCGCTCAGAAAGCCGGCGTTGGTGAAGCTAATGCAGGAATTGTGTCATTCTTCTTGAAAGGGTATGCAAATGGGAGGGTAAAGGAGTTCTGCTAAAAAGGTGATCTGAAAATTCCGGATTTAATCGAGTTTAGACAGCGTCAAGTCGGTGAGTACGTCGGCAGAATCAAGTTCGGTGGACTCACAGACGAATGTACGCGCGTAAAGTACGCCGTGGCGTACGCGAACGGACCACAGGACCCATGGAACTTCCGCATTGATTCGTAAGTCGACCATTATCTCCGTGAAAGAGGGTCCTTAAAAAGATTTAAAGTTTATGACATGAATTTCGCCAATCCTTGCACTACCTGCGGGGCAGGTGCCTCTCCTGCAGTATTTTTCCTGATGGAGGTTGAAGCTTTCGGTTGCCTCGGTCAAACATGCCAATACGACCCATGGCTGTGATCATGCTTGTGGCACGTAGCTTTTCAGAAAACATACCTAATTAAATTTGTAGCCTCGGAAAAATCGGAAGTCCGAAAGAATTCGCAGACCTTTTCCCGTTGGTCCTATTATCGTCCTGGCCTTTGCGAGTTTCAGACCGACATCGTTCGGCTTTAGGCACTGCACCGGTGGGTATTTTTGACGAAAAACCGTTGGTCTCCTCTGTCCGGGCAAATTTTGTTCTCAAGAACGCACCCCGGCTACGATCCTCGGAATGCTTACGGTTACCGTTGGAATAAAACGCTCACTTTCAGCGCTCATCTTGGCGCTGTCTCCCAAAACAACATTGGAGGCAAAGGCCTGCTCGGCCAGTCGAACATCCTGCTGACGATGCCGAATAGCACGTTCGCTCCGTTCATGGCTCAAATCGGCGCGACGTACGATCGGCACAGCGGCCGGTACTTTGTGAACTGCGCGATCGCTCAAGCCCTACCGCCCATTCAAGTCACGGCTAGCGACGTGCAGCTGGACTTCACGTACGCGGACTACGTGGATCAGGTGGGATTCCTTGCCTTGTCACTGAAATTGTCCCACTCGACGATCTGCGTTGGCATAGAGTTTTCCTTTTCTACGCTCCGGTATATCTTCAAAAGATGCTTCTTAAGGAGGCCTTAAGCTCGACCTAAATCGTTTTTTAAATGATAATATAAAATATTAAACAAAAATAATAAATATAATAATAAAATAAAATAAATAAATTGTTCTTTTTTTACCGAAAGCACGGACTTTAGACCTTTTTCTACTGAAGAGGTACATTTGGTATTTTTTATTCGTATATTAATTTCAAAAATTGTTTGAGTACTTTAAAGCATGCTTGACATTGCGTCGTAGAATACTGGGCAAAATTTGCCCCTATGTTTTTCGGCTTTGGACGCTCTATCTACTCTTTCAGCGTTCTCGCGTGCCACGCGAACTTTAGGCAGACTTTTGATTCAAGGAGTAACCAATCATTCGTTGTAGGCTAACGGCGGCGATAAATGCGAGGTTCTGCTGTCTGACAGCGACGACAATTCGTGGATCTTCGGAAACAAGCTCTGGGAGAAGTACTGCGTCGTGCTGGACTATGCCAACGCTCGCGTCGGATTCAGCAAGCTTCGGTTGGTCCACTAAACTAAGAACTTCCGGGGCAAAGTTGTACTAGACTGTTGCGAACATTAAAGTATCCATCAGGTCACGTATAGGCTTGAGTTTCCGTTCGGGTCCAACTTCAGGCTTCTAGTCCTTTGTTGCGTCCAGTTTCCGCCTTCGGGCATGACCGATCACTGAGCGCTTAGTCACGTCATCCGAGCTCTGCCCCGTTTTAACTACATGCCAAATAGACGATACCTGACTAAATATAACGCATGCTTGTCAAACGCTTTCTAAGTTTCTGGACGTGTTTTTGAGCAGACCATTCCCCGTACAGCCGAGGTTTGGATAACATTTCGGCTTCAGAACCCTAAACCGGCTAATGTCGCCGAGACACGTCGACAGTAATCGATGCCGCATTCCCAATGCAATGGTTCTGTCAAGCAAATGCTTAGCACAGCACTAAGGGGTCGCTGAGCTACGTGCTTTAGGCCATCGGCGGAAATGTGCTGTGACACACTTCGTGATAATATTACGTCAACCAAGTTAACCGAATTAAATATGAACTGGAGCACATAGGACCTTTTTCGTGGCAGGGGTCTAGTAAAATTCAGCAGAAAACAAAAGAACATTGCTCAGTCTTTCTTCAGTCGACGTTTTCGTAGCAAGCAAGAAAAAGAACAAAGTATTCATTCAGCAAGCTAGAAAAACATCGTCTTCCGCCTCGCCATTGAACCCCTAACAGGGGCGCTTTCAAACGACGGAGGCAGTTCGAGGAACAGAGGTGGTACGCTGATGGTAACTGAAGTCGGTGTGACGTCGCTGTTGCGATGAGCGAGACAAGACGTAACGCATTTGAGCCACCCAACCACTACTGCTCTGTACGGCTTCGTCAGTGCAATCAGAGCAATGGCGTTGAGAAGCGAGTGCAGGGTGAGCACTTGGATCGCCAGTTGAACGATCACTAGGTTTTGCGTTTGACGGTTGATCACTAATAGAAATCGTCAGCTGTACCGCCCACAGTCAGGGGCCGTAGGGAAACCCCTAACGTAAATTTCATTATGATTTTGTGGCAAGGAGGAGGTCACCCGTTATGGCACGGAGGTGGTTGGCATCTAATCAGCTTAACGTCCTGAAGATAAGTCAACAAAACGGCCACATACTTCTGCCTTGAGCGACGTTCAGGAGGACACAGGTGGCGAGCGCGACAATCGGGATCACCATTGTGATCAGTGGAAGGATCACCTAAAACCAAATCTCAGGTAGACTTTGATGCGACCTCCTCCGCACCGCACTCCGTACCATAGGGTAGATTATGGAATACGGTACGACCCAATTTTTGGCCGAACTGCAGAAAGTACTAGTGCTTTTTTCCGCCAGACAACGACGCCATATCTTCGTACCGAGCCGGTACGGTAGACTTGGCGGATACTCCCATCAAGTACCGGACTCCGTGCCGTACGGGAGCGTTACGGTTACGGCTTCGAGCTGACCCTCTACACTGCCTTCCTCCGTGCCGTGCAGTGCTGCACGGAAAACGGTAGTATCCGCCCGTTTGCCGTGCCGTTCTCCACTAGCACGGCACGGAACGGCGTCGATTTTCGAGCGTCCAGTATTCAATGCCGTGGAATACAGCGCGGAGACCTGAACGGAACACGG
>JNEY01000444.1:87240-98457 GCA_020875895.1 Aphelenchus avenae
GGGGGGGGGGGGGTAAGGTCGGCAGGGTAATCGTCCGGAGTGGAGGGTGTGGATCAGGTCGGGCCGGTCGGCCGGGGGAATAGGGGTCAGGTCGGGCTGAATGGGCTGGGGTCAGCGACAAATCTAGTTCCGTGTTTCATGGCGGTGGCGGTCGGCCGTCTATGACATAAGGGGGGACCCTTGGGTACTGAAAAAAGTGGAAATGAATGGCATTTTTTTGCTGCCATTTCCATTTCCATTTCCCATTTCCCACTAGCGTCATTTGCTGCCATTTCCATTTCCGGAAATGGATATTCAACAACCCTGGTTTCGCACTCCTTTTCTGGCGACCAGGGCCTAGACTCCCGGGAATCCGAAAAGCCCGCTCGACTACAGGCATAAATGCGCTTCGGCTGCGCGGCGGTCCTTCTCCCAAAGAACAATGATCGCTTCCGAATGTACGCAATTGACCAGAGAATCCACCTTAGCACGCATGTAGCGTGCTAAGGTGGACAAATCATTTCGCCGGAAATAGGTAAGGTATCAGCTGAAATGTCTGTCGAGATTCGTATCAGGTAGAAGCAACTTTTTCGTTGACAACCCGTTCCGACTAGGTGGATTTTTACTCACCTCGTACACCAAATGTCTGACGTTTCCGCGCAAAGCCTAGTGCGCAAAAAACGTGGCGTAGTCTTGGCGAAGCACGTCATACATCCACGTTTCGTAGATTCTCGGCTTTTAATGAAATTCTACTGGAGCGTGGTCGATCGCCACCGCACAATCTTCTATGCGGAGGGTTCCGATCTGGCACTGGAGATCGTTGGCTTTTTTCCGTTAATAGTTGAGATGACAAAGGTCCCTATGGCGAAACTAAGCGCCAATCGCTCAATGAAGGCGTTGTTGATACTATCGAAAAGCATTTCCGGGTCCTGTTCGTCCATCGCCAGTTTCGAGTCATAGTGGAACCACTGGTCCTCCATGAGGCAAATGCGAATATCATAGTTTGTAAGCCGCTGCCCGCCCATTAGCTACAAAATCGAATAGCGCTAACGCTTCATGTATGAGCCTAGACAAGTAAAATCTTTTTTTAACGGATACGCTTACAGCGACGCCGCGAATATGCCAAAGAGCAAGGACGATTTACGAGGTCGCGGAAGTAGTGCGAGTGTATTTGCAGGCTCTCGAGCGCAGTGCGGTCGAAGTAGCGTGGAGCTTCAAGAAAGACGTCAGGCAGCATTACGGAAGAAAACTACCGGTTTATCGTAAGAATTCGTCCGAGTTTTCGGCAAAAGTGACCACTTTTTCCAACCCTTTAAAAGGTCTTCATTTCTTTGCCTTTCGCATATCAAGTAACCGATTTGTGGGAAGCAAGTTTTGACTCTGCTTCCTGTTCATGATTTGGAGATTAGCGCACAGCATCCTAAAAGAGACGCCGCATGAACAAAAGCAACGAGGAGGTAAATTCCTTGTACCGACTACCGTTCTCGACAGCGTTGTTATTGGCTCATTTCATTCGGTCCTTGGCGATAGGCGAATACTTTAGCTGAATGCTTACTGGTACGTAAACGGGAGGATTCACGTATGCATTTCTTGCGCCAATTTTTCCCTAGTTCTTTCTCTCGCTCACGCTCAAAACGGTTTATTCGCACAAATATGTACAGACATCTAACGTCTACCTAATACCACGGCGTCGGCGGGACGTCGGGGACGATACGTTTCCACTCTTCAAGTTGTCGTAGTGTTTGTTCCGCCTCCGACCTGCCAGACCGGGTGCCATTCGACGCGTCGCCAAGACCAGGGACTTCGACGGTTGCGAATGAAGTTGGCTAAAAGCATATGCATGCCATCTTGCTCATCACAAACCAAGTATTCCGACAAGTATACCAGCTACGAGAGCGTAGAAAGGACAGAAATTCGTGGATGCCGGAGAGCCTTATACCAAGGGTCACAGCGTACGCTTGTGGGGTATGAGCTCTAAGCTTTTACGGTTGTCCGAGTCCGAGGTAAGCGGCTAAAAGTGGGCTTTTCCTTTAAAAAAACACAATTTTATAGGCGGATCATACATAAATTGCGTGACAATCACATGGAAGAGCGTTAACGATATGAACCCTGGTCACGGGGGGGGGGTGCCATGAGATGTGATCGGTACCGCAGGCGTGGTCAGGGCAAATTTTCGTTATATATGTCAAATCTTTGCCTAAAATTTTGCTGGCGTCCCAGAGACTAGCCTTTTTTACGGCTTCGGCTTACGGCTTAATCTCCACTAGCCCTGCGTCGGAAAAAACAACGAGCTCGTCCAAAAATGGGATCTACTAGCGTCTATCGTTCCTGTACGCGCGCTTACCATCTGCGTAGTGTCGCCTTCAATTGGCGCTGAAACGACGACTGATGCTGCCAGAAGGGCGCAGAATGCAATTCCGTAAGTGTGATACATTCCAGAAAGACGAAGGTGACCCGGGGCGGACAGGCTAAACAAACGTAGTGTCGAGTGATAAACAAGAGTGTCGTTAAAAACGCTGGTTTTACGCGCAAATGCAGTGAACACTATGATCAGGCATGGGGCTGTATCCTAACCCTAACACTACGCGTACACTTTCGGAGCGAACCCAAGCTGTAGTTCAGGAGCCGTCCAGGCCAGTTAGAGATCAACTCGACAACTGGAACTGCTTTGTCACCTTTTATAAACAGGAAACTATGATTGCCAATTGACCGCGAAATACTTGCAAAATTACGCGCGTTTCCGGAATGCAGCGGGCGGCGCCTCATTATAGAGCAGAGTGCGAAATTACATGAGAGATTACTCATCCCCAATGTCATCGTGTTTTGCATGTTTCATCGACAATGGCCCTAAGAAAAAATGTGCCGCTAATGAGGCAGGGTCGGCTTGGGATCAACTGCTGTTCCATGCTTGCGAACTGTAAAGCGTACCGTGCTGACCAGTAAACCGTACTAGACCGGGCTTACAATTACTGCTTGGTAATTATTGCGGCCCGGCCTCTTGCCTGCAGCACTTCGCGGAACGCGCATGACATGAGCAAATATGAATTAGGCCTCACTCGACAGTACGGCTCTATGGTACGGTACGATACGCCAATCCCAAGGGTTGGAATACGCGTTTTGAACAGGTCTCACGTCCAAAACAACATCCTACAAAGAAACCGCAGGACGTTTCCGTGTCCGAAACTAAAGCGGAGTCCAAAAGAATTAGCTACAGCACAGACCGACGAGTTGCTGCTAAGACAATTGTCGCAGCAGGTGGCCGCTCTTGTCTGCAACAATTTGCGGAACGAGTGACATGAGGAAATCTGGATTCTAGTGTCCGGAAGAAGGAAGCCTCGCTGAGCATCAGAAATGATGCTAAGTCCAAGAAACGCGTCTCGACGCCCGCAAAAAAGCTCGAAGAATCGTTCATAAGTGGAATGCTAATTGCTGTCTCAAATTTCCCCGGCATTGGCCGTTAGGTTTAGGGGCAACGAGCATTCTGGTCAAAAAAACTGGGCCAAGGAAACAGGGATGGGCGGGTCTTGGACTTGGTCTTCGTCCCATTGTTCGGGAGGTTTTAGTCTTGGTCTTGGTCGTCGAAAAAATTCCATCCATCTCGACTTTTCGACGGCCTGCCGCAGTCGGCGCCCGGACCAAATTTAAGGTCAAAATCTTAGAATGTGAGTCAAAATTTCGGTGGAATCGCTTGCGGCGGGCTAAATTCCGCCCAAATGCGGCCAAATTTTTTGCAAATATCTTTAAAAAACGGCAAACCGTAGACCTAGCCGTCCCGGTTTTGAGGCGGAAACAAACTGAAATCTCGGTCCTGGTCTTGGTCCCGTTGTCCGGGGGATTTTAGTCTTAGTCTTGGTCTTGGTCGTCAAAAAAATTCCGCCCATCCCTGCAAGGAAACCCTCTTTTTGAGCCATTTTGCCGGGCTTCACTGAAAAGAAAACGCTGCTTGAAAATGCGCCGTGAAATTGAACGCCCGCCGGCAATTATTCCAGCACATAAAGCACTTAACGCATCGGAAGAAATACGTCTACGTATGCGGAACTGCGTAGGCCCGCGCGCATTCCGACGGACCGATGTAATTGCGACCCATTGAAGCCGCGCCCGAGCCGCTAGCTGAGCGCTGGGGCAGCTCACGAACGCGTAAGCACATTATCCGGCAGGTAGCTGCTGAAGTCAGCGAGGCGTGCAATAGAGCCGCTTGCCCGCTGGCGGGCGTTCCATCGCGTCCATTATTCTTTCCGGACGAGCGGCTCGCATTGACCGACGGCTGTCTAGTTTTCCCTCGAACGGATAAGCTGCTTTCCGAGCGGAGGTCAATGAATGAAAGCGATGGGTGCCAGAACCAGTTAGTGTCATCGCTGGCTAGCGGAAACAATGGCCGTATTCACGGCTCGGTCACCAAAGAGCACCAAAATTAAGCTGCTCCAATACGTCATAGTTTTGGACATGCAGTGGATGTATAAGTTGATATAGCAAGCTATTAGAGCTTTCGCACAGAACCAGCTAGCGCTAGACGTCCAAAGGGAGGCGTATTTCCCTTTGAATATAGGTAGGAAAAGAGTACATCGCTGGCTGCATTCGCGGCACACATGCAGTTCAAACAGACGACTGAGTACACGCAGAAACTCACGTAGAATTCTTGCAATTTTCTCTGGTTCGTGAGTCCCAGACCACCGCCAAAATGCGTTATTCATTCGATTCCAAAAATGCTTGTACGGCCACTTTTGGCCTTTTCAGCTAGATTTTTGCGGCGAGAGGCTCCAACGTTGATGGGATACATACTACGACTCCACGGTCGGCCCTAGTGCTTGATGTTCATATGTTCAGGTAAGATGTGGAAAAGTATATTCTCGCCCAACAACGTCCATGCCAAAGACAAGAAAGCACTAGAGCAACAGAATGCGAGTCGGCAGAGAAGGAATATCGCCGTGTGAGTAGTCTAGAGAGGACGCCCTACAGCTGGTCCGCGTCGAAGCTCTTATTCTATTTATGACTCTCTGATTGATCGGGTAAACAAACCGTGTTCTTTCTGTAAAGCAAGCCGTTGTAAAGACAGACACTAACGCGGACAGGAAAAACTCGAGCCCTTTGTCGCCAACAGACAATGGCTGTGTGGCCGATCTACACCTCTCTGTCTCACAAAGCTCGCACAACACGGTCTTGACATCACTTGTATTTGCCCAGAGCATTAAGCTCCTTGAGCACACGGTCTCTGGAGCGCATTTTACCGGTGTGGGAACAAAGTGAAATCGACTTTCTACGCCTCCGCTTTCAGCGATGCCTTCAGCGATTAGCGAAAGAGACTATAGTGCAACCTGGGCAACGGGCCTTACAACCAAGGCCCGACCCGGCCCGGTACACCCGAAGGCCCGACGCGGTCCGGTCCCGCCGGGCCTTTTTTCTAGCCGGGGCTGGGTAGGCCCGGCAGAGAAATTTCGGAGGCGGAATAAGTTCTGAGATCAATAGCCTGACACAATTCTAGTCTAGTGTTAGTTAACTTAAAAGCATAAAGTCGGCAGAAGTCCGACAATTTGGAGGTAGCGAACAAAATATATGCAACTTCTGCTAAAACGTGCCCGAAATCTTGCAGAAAAGGTCCAGTTTATCGGGAAAGCCGGTCCGCTACCGGGCCTCCGGGCCGGGCGTTGCACCCCAAAGGACCCGGCCCGGCAACGTGTTAAATTTTTGAGCCCGTACCTGGCCCGCCGGCCGGGCCGGGTCCGGACGGGGTTAGGCCAGCTTGACCGGGGTTGCTATAGTGGTCAAAAGATTGTGCCTCCAGCTCGTGAGAAAATTGGAGTGCGAAACATCGCAGTGACGGCATGCGTGGCTAGGACACTAGGCTTTTTACTCGTCCAGCCTTTTTTTGTCTTGCCAGCTGTCAGCTTTCACCAAAAAGGACGTTCATGCTTGATAATTGTCGGTTGATTTATTGCTGCTCGTTTTATCCCCGTGAACCACTTGGCGGTACGTTACCATTGGGCGTAGTTCTCACGGGAAGTAAGCGGTCCTAACAAGAAATAATCGGACCCCCTCCCATGCCATGAGCCGACCCGTGGTAGACTTCCCCGTATCGCTAGCAGACCCTTGCTTAGAAAATAACTGTCGGCCCGTGTTCTGAGAACTTTCAAGCCGTTGCATTAAAACGGCGTAGAAACGCGCCGGCACGGTACGTAAAACGGCAAAAGCTTGAGGCAATGCCGTAAGACGACCGGTGCTGAGACCCCGTGCCTAGAAGCCGGACCGTGAAACACGGTCCTTAAAACGGTAACGGCCGTTTTCACGGCACGGTTGGCTACCTCTATTCCTAACCCCCAACCATGTGCGGGGGGAGTTCTGGAGACGCGGGGGGGGGATGGGACGTGAGGGAAGACATGACACAAGATCTGTAAAAGTATTTCAACTGTCTAATGTCTTTGTGTGTAGGTATGTCTAAGACATAGTTCAACATCCCTCATATAATTCAAATTTTGGTCGCGGTCGGGAATGTGACCAAATGTAGAATTTATCCATGCAAGGGGAAAGAGATGACGGTTGTTCAGCCATCGAGCTCGTCGGCAACAACCCTAACCTGCGTTCGGGTGGCGCCATCGCAAGCATTATATACCCTCCTCGCCTAGCTTCCCATTAACGAGGCAAATGTCCTTTGACAGGCGCCTCGGCGTGTGTGAGAAATGCCGTCCACCCGACTAATTGGTCTGACTAATTGGTCTGATTGCTTTTCCCACGGGAGCGTTTTCTGCTGCACGTGCAAGTCCGATCTTCGTGCTGGGATGGGAAATCGTACTGCCAATGGAAGAACAGAGTATCCTATGAAATCGTGGCATGCGTCCGCGACAAGAATCGAGAATTTTTATTCGTTGTTCCAAGGGAGCATCCAGAAAATACGTTATCTCAACAAATCATTTTGTGGACCACCGTCCCCTTGTTAACATTATTTAACGCTGAAAAATGAATTTTCCAGACCCTAAGTTATGGTGACATATTTTCCGGACGCTGCCTAAGGAGTGCCCTTGCATCTAGCCGTAAGGGTAAGAAGAAATAAGGCAGCAGTGGAAAAATTTGCAAGTTTTAGAAGTGGTTGGAAAAAAGCAGAAATTTAAAAGCAGCCGAAACTTATCTTGTACTCAACTAAACATTTATAGGTTGGGCACATCATTTGCAGCTCTTTCTGAACGCTTTCCACGGCAAGTTGCTTAGGAGTCAGTACCCAGGTCGACGCATTTTATTGTCTTTGTGCGGGATTGCATAAAACGAAATTCGGATTATATTGGATAATTAGAACGATGCTTCGAAGAGGAAGGTGCTTTTCGGGTTCCCGCAAAAGTCCGAGCTTTCGTTTACTTTCTTTACGTATGTTCACAGCAATCGAGGTGTGACGCCGGTTTCCGCAGATGAGTTTATTACTAATAAGGAAATCACTGAACAGGCTCAATGTGTGGATATCAACAATGGTCGATTTGCGTCCGTCTTCTGGCTAGCGTCCGTTCAGCAGTGCGAGTGTTGGCGCCATCAAGACGTGACTGTAAGGGTGATGCCCTTCCATCTGTTTCATTTTCTGATGCTTAGCTCGTCGGTTTGGAAACCACGTCTAAAAGAAGGGATGCAACAAACGCAAATCTCGAGTCTATACCTCGATTTTGTCTTCACTAACGTTCAGCCTTGCTGCAAGTTCTTCACGCAGAAAGACGTCAGGGTAGTGAATTTGGGTGAACACTAGTTTGAGTTCGAGTACCTTCCGTTTCGAGCACAGACTCATTCCTAAAAGCAGATCCGTCTGTCTTCGACGAAAAAACGGTTCTTACTCGTATTCCGCGTTCGGACGCGCCCTTCGAGAGGGAATCGTTTTTGGAGCAGCCTCGTGAGGGCATAGAAGTAGCGCGAAACCGACAAAAGCGAGCAGACGGTGACGTCGTCGTGCTTCAGAAAGCGCAGGGCATCGAACCAGACACTGTCCGAAAGGACATAGAGATTCTAAAACAATTTTTCACATGCTCATACTCATGCGAACGACGGGATGGAGGGAAACACCACGCTTTTCATTGGTTTATTGCCATCGTGTTATCAGGCTCCGAATACAACCGACAATTTTCTTAATATCTTTAGAGATCCAACGCCTTCTTAAAACGAAGACATCTCAGTAGGCATCGTTTTCTACCGGAAATCCTGTACACTTTTCTTCGGCCGCCAGCAGCGCGAGGAAAAACTTACCTTAGCTATTTGTCTTACCTCGTCAGTTAGTTCGCATTCATGCTGAGTAAAACTGCCACAGGGATAAGCCTGGATGGGAGGGGGGAGGGTGTCGATACGGTAAGTAAGGAATGCTTGTGCAGCATCCGAGATGGCAAGCTGCGACTCATACATATGCAGCTGCCTTAAGCCGTCCGGTCCACTTACCGACTCCGTATGTCGAACAAGTCGGCGAATTCGAAAGGGTCGCAAAGGGCATTGCGATGATGTCGTCAGAGACTCGGTCACGCGACGATACTTCCTCGAAACGACGCAAGTAACGTCCAGCGAATTCTTCGGCAGAAAACACAGCACGTCGTAGAGAACATCGTTGGAAACACGCATCATTTTAGCGGACCCAGTGCAATGAAAGTCAACGCGGATGTAAATGAACGCGAAATTTCTTTTGCCACTTATTTATACATCCATAGAACAGGCCTTTCCCATGTTGTCGAGAGCAGAAGCCGGATTATTTTACGTTCTGCATTTAAAACACGGGCAGCTTGAAAATCCATGGGACTTATTGCGGCAAACGACATGCCGAGGTCAGAGACACTTTGCCCACTGACCGCTATATGCGTACGCTCCACGCCCACATAGTGTTCAGCGGCTACTTGTTTAGACGTTCAGACATCTGGGAACGGGGTAGGTGCCGTTCCATGGACCTGAGAAATTCCGGCGTCTCATTCTTGAACCGTATTAAACCACTTGGGACGTGGAAGCCCTCTCAACAGCTACTACATCAACGAGCATCCGATCAGCAATGTGACACTGTTGCGAGATCTTGGCGTGACGATGACGAGAGACCTCAGCCCGTCCGCGCATGTACACGCCGTCGCAGCCATGAAGCGGAACCAACCCTGTGGGGGGGGGCGAACATCCAGGCCCCGGCGCCGGCCCCCGGCCCCCAGCCTGGTCCAGGCCCCCGGCCCCCGGGGGCTTTGGGCCCCCGGCCCCCGGCCCCGCGGGGGCCCAAGACCCTGGGCCCCCAGGGGTCCGGGGTCGGGGGCCCAAGGCCACCTAACATTGTTCGTAGGTCACTAAAACCCGGTAAAACATGCACATTTATGACATTTTTGGCTTAATCCTTATACACTAAAGCGCTGTTGTCCGTCCGTCCCAAAAAAGTTTTCGCGATCTAACCAAGCTTAGTATCATTCGATAGGGCTTCTAAGGTTATGTAAAGCTGGAAAGTTTCAGCCGAGTAGGTTGCCTAGAAAAAAAGTTATGACCGATCAATGTTCCAACAAGTGCTCTGCTTCCATGCTATAGCGCGCCCGCTATAGCATGCTTCCCATAGCGGATCGGAAGGAGAATTCCGGGTTTTCGGGTATGGAAAACCCAAAAATAGCAACCGTTCTTACACGGGAGTCGCTTACGAACCCGCTATTCCGTGCTTCTCATCGTGCGTCAGAGGGAATTTTCTGTCAGGGTGGGCCCAAATCGGTTTTAGAGCATGGAGAATCCGAGGCATTATAATAATTTCGTAGAGGGGTTCATTTAGGGTGCGTCGGGCCCAAGGGTCTCCTGCTTAAATGCCATAGCGGGGCCGCTACAGCGTGCGCACAAGTAGCGAGAGATTTAAAATGCAACATGAATGCGATATTGCTATGGCACGATCTACTGGGCTTGGTACAAATTAAATCTGATAGCGGCGCCGGCTGCGCGAAGCGCCTCCAGCCGCTAGTTATAATCTAACGCAAGATCGCCGTTAAAGTAGGACTTACCCGTGATATTGGCCAATCCCTTTGCACACTTGTAGCGAAGATTTCCGACAGTGAATTCTTCGTTGTCTTTCTTCGATGGTAGTTCAGTAATGTGGCATGTTCCTCGGACTGCCACCATTACGAAAGTCGAGAAGACAACGAGAAGAATTAAAGGTGCGATCGAAGTAATCGGCACCGAGGTCGTAGACACTGATCGTTAGAAATGTTGACACTTAACGTTGCACTTGTTTGTTTCAATGTTTTAACCGGTTATGAGTGAGCGGGTAAACAGTCGATGAATTGACGCGGATGGGGACTAAAGTGCAATGAGCACGCGGAGCTCAAAAAAGTCGCGCATAGTGTGCGGGTTTTACTGCAAGCATCAAGGGCGAAGCACATGAATCCATAAATTTAACTTAACCTCCTTACTCCAGATTTTGGTATCATATGGCGGGCACTGAGAGAAAATGACCCCGACGTCGCAAACAAAACAAAATGATTTGCATGTAAAAAAAGATCGGCACCCGTACGGTATTAAGCCCTACCGTACTGATGTCCTAACTGCGCGGTGGTACGGTATGGGTTACGGTACAGGTGGGGGTCCGATACGCGGCCGTAATGAAAGCCATACTGCCCACTAGAGTTCGGCGCCCCTACCAAGGTACGGGCCAAACCCGTACCCGTACCCGTATAATACGGCACGGCGACATGGCACGGCCTCGAAAAAAGCCGTATTACACGTGCCAGTCCGTACTACGGGCCCTGTTTTATGCCGTGTTAGTGTATACGGCTTGTCAATTCTTTACCCACCACGGGTACGGGGTACGGCACGGGTGGGGTCACCACGGGTACGGGTTTGGCACAGGGTCCCAGCGCCGATCTCTACTGCCCACATGGGGAACCTATGGGTGGCAGTTTTCCCGAAACTTTCATCAAACGTTCGTTCAACAGTAGGCCTAATGTTATGCCATTTGACACATTCTGTTACACCAGTTCTACATGTTCTGGATATCCGACAGTGTGTCTGGAAAAACCTGCTGATATTGGCGCCTCTTAGCACGTTTCCAGTACTGGCCGTACCGTTGTATAATACGGCGGTACGCTACGGCGAGTGGGTCGGTACGGTTTGGCTGACGGATGTTGACGTTTACTTGAATGTGTTTTGGGGCAGACAACCATGTGCAACGGGCCTTCAAGTAGTGGCCCGGCCCGGCCCGCGGGCAAAATTTTGAGGCCCGGGCCCGGCCCGGGGCCCGCCGGGCCTTTTTTTCACTGCGGGCCTAGGGTAGGCCCGGCCCGGCCCGGC
>JNEY01000445.1:0-12759 GCA_020875895.1 Aphelenchus avenae
CCGTCAGCGAATCGACCATTTATACTCTCGCAATAAACGCCGGTGGTTCGCCTGAAGTTTCTCTCAGCTTTAAGCGGTAGCAAGTCTAAAGATCGTCCAATCCTGATCTCCAAGTTAAGGTTGAGCGGCCAGTTACTACCCCAACTGTTGCTGGAGTGATGACACTGGGCGGCAGGAGCTCCAAAAACTGTGAGGATTGGGTGGAGATGCTAGACTGTCCGTTGTTTGAGGACGGATGCAGACTAGTAAACTGGAACGTACGCATCCGAAGGTAAGTGCTCTCTCGTTGTTGGTCGACAAAAGCGAGGCTTGCCTAGTTCCGCCGCCTGCATCCCATGGCGGGAGAGACTGGGGAGCAACTATGCTAAGCGAAATGGGAGCATGAACTATACTGGGCAACCATGTGCGGGGTCACCCTTGTAGTTCCAAGTTTTTGTACCCTTGTAGGCTTGTAGTTGACGACGAGCGCTCGAATGTTTTTCTATGGCCGAAGGTATTACCAAGACCCACACTCGAGGATGGCGGGAGCGAGTGAGGCTCGCTGGATGGATGATGCTGCTCTTGAGGTTTGGCGAGAATTGGCAAAATAGTAATTCATCGGAAACTTGCTAAGGAATATAAAAACTCGTGATCTTATTTATTTTTTTTGTGCGTGCGAAGTCAGAAGCAACTAATCATTTAAGACCACGGAAAGCTATTGTTTCTTCATTCCAGTCACATTTGTGTCGGAATGTGGCGCCGTGCAGTGTGCTGTGCGAAAATGATCAGAGAAATGGCGCTGCACGCGCGATCTGAGCGGGCGATGACGCAATCACTTGCTTCGGGTGCAAGCAAAGTACGTGTTCTTTCATCGCTAAGCTGATGAGCACGACAACAATGGATTATGGCGTCCTTTGGCCGAGTGACCAGAAACCGGAACACAGACACTTCGAGAGCTTTAGGGCTTTTGGGTGCCTGTTCTTTATGTGGCATGCTTGAAGCTGCACCTCGAAACCAACAGTATTTTACCATGGAAAAAGTGAGCATATCTGTATACATAGAGCTGGACGGAGATGATGTACAAACGCCTCTTCTTGCATGTTCAAGAAGCTTAGGAAGTAACCATGTGCGCCTCTGGCACCGACGGCTTCGGGTCCGGCGGCACCTGAAAGTCGTCAACTAAACGGTGATGTCAAAAGTTGAAAGATCAGGACCGGCTTCTGTAGCCTTGACAGTTGGGGGCCTAAAAATGAAAGAGCTCACCCATTCCTCCGCCCTGTGTTCTGGTACGTGCTGCTTTTCATAGGGCCACCGGTTGTCGCGAATGGCGTTGATCGCCCTCGCGAGCATTTTCATGTACTCGACCTTGCAACTGCTTCGTTGAAAGGTCGCTAGCTCTATTTGCTGGGCAGGGCATGTTTCGTAGGGGTAGGCAGAAGAGGCGTCGAGCAACTGTCCGCTAAAACATTCGTGGTTCTTCCACTGGCTAGGTATATCTCCCGCTTACATCCGCTTGACCATGGATTGCCGAAACGACGTCGATGGCCAGTCATCGAACATGTCCATCAAACCGGCGAGAATGTGATGCTCTAAAATGTAGCTCTGTCATTCATGCGCTTAAGTAAGGTTACGAATGTCAGCGCACATCGCCGAAAACGCGCGCCATTGGAACAGATGTGTCGAAACTTATCCGAAATGCTGGTATGCCCTGACGTTAGCGAAAACGATGCTCTATTTTGGCGAGAAACGCATTGCTCCACCCTGCACGCAAGAAACTAGTAAGGGTATAGCGCCGCCCTGGTGGTTAAGATTGGTTACAAGAGAAAGGGGGCGTCACCAGGCTTATCACTGAAAGAAAAAGCAGGCACTTCGCGCAAGGTAGGCAACCAGTGTTCTTCAACCGATGAAATGTGGCCATGCGAAGGTTGGGACACTTTTTTCACAGTTAAATCCAAGTTTCCGGATACCTCGACAAATCTTGTAGAACTAAAATGATGCGAATTATCCGACACACTGTTTTGCCATTCAGAGATCCCCATTCCCGTTCGTCGGAACCGTCGCACTGGCATTTAACGATACAACTTTCGGGGAACGCCACTCGTTCATTATGACCGAAGAATTGGCGCGATTCATCGCCGTGGATAACCCTCATAATTCATCAATGGATTAATATAATAAGGGATTATTGAACTTGGAGTTATTGAACTTACCTGATGCTCAGTATTATATGCCTACGAGAGGGCCCTAAGCGTGTTACGCGTTGACGTTACGCTTGTGCCGCTATATTACACACCTAAAAGCGTTTATGAAACAATCTTTTTGATTCTTGCCCTTTGAGATGACTGGAGAAATGTTGCCGTCAAAGACGTGGGTTCTGAAAGCCAAAAATGACATTATTACGAAGTGGGCAAAAGTCACATTCGGGCTACTAAAGTTCCAGACTAAATGGGTTAAAGCACCGCTCGTTGGTTTGACATTCCTAAGTCTCCACAACAAATGCCGAAAGAGTGATTGAATTCCTCTCTATGAATATGTCCAAAGGACTGCGTGCCCTTCCTCTCGGATAATCAGTACGGAATATCGTATGCGAAGTCATAAGTAGCTCATAGCATACGATCATAATTATTAGTGGTAAAGTAAGCTTCAGTTAACGCGAATCTCTGCATTATACGGCGGAGGGCACCGGCTAAAATTGAGGCGTATCTGGCTAGCGTTGTCAGCTGAGGAAGGCTTGGTGTTTGGCTCTATCAAGCTGAACTTTTAGGAGCCACTGAGCAGAGCAATTACCTAGACAAAGAACGGGCGAACAGCTGCCATTTTAAACGGTCTCTCCGCGACTACGTTCGAAACAGTTTCTTCCTCCCTTCTTTTACAAACAGAAGGAGACGGTAGCATGCCCTTTTAAGCGCACAAGGAAGTGCCCATCGCAGCATAACAGGCGACGAAACTTCCTTGTTTGCCCACCTTCCGCAGCGCGTTTTCGATCAGAGACGCGCGACATCCTGAGTAGCGTTGGCTTTGCATTGGAAAGAGTTTCGGAAACGCGCTCGCTTCGTTTCACCGATCACGCGAGCCGCGTCGACGTCAAGCGCCGCAAGAAAGCGGAGATCAGTCGATGGGCGGCGATGCTGAGGTCATAAGTTTGCAAGGTCAGCCGCCTACCCAAGACAGGTAGTTAGCGTTCCGAATGGCGGGGGGGGTCTATTTTTGGTCACTCTCCCTCATGGGCTTTAAGCGCGAGGTCTGCAACGAATTTCGACGACAAAATCGACATTTCTCGTATGTTACGGATTTGGGATATCTTGTATATCTTGATATAACGGATATCTTGTTGGGACTAATCGCATTGAGAGCCCGGGTAGTGGAGCGAACAATGTGGAACATTGCTCATAGCGGATATTCGCACGAACTGCCGAACTCTTTGTAATCTGGGTAAGCTTTGCAGGGCTACGATCCAACAATGGAACCCATTCGTGAATATCATCCAGCGAGACACATTACGATACGGTACTTCCCAAGAGGGAATCGGACCGTTAATGCGCAACGGTGTTGCGGCAGGTAAGGACATGTTAAAAGGGCACTACCGTAGTCCGGAGTCGAATCGTACCAGAAAAGGAAGTGTCATCTTAGACGTGAAATGAGCGGAAAGTCTGGGGGAAAAAGGCGATTGACGTAATACACTTGTCATTTCCGTGTCGGTCATACATGCTCGGGCCAAAGCTACAATTCATTCAAGCACGCTGCAAATCAGCGATTCGCTTCATCTATATCAGGCCTGGACCTAATTCGTCTCTCGAAACTTTGGAAAAGCGTAATCTTCGGTTTACTACCTGCCACTAATGAGCTACGAAGACCGCCAACAAACGACTTATCCAACAGGAAGATTAGGACACAGAAACGACCTTTTGAAGGCTCGTTGGTGACCGGCGGCTACTTAAGCGAGATCTCAGTCCGCAGCACTCTTGTTGTCGCCGTTTTCGCGTGTTCGTCACGACGCAAACGTCCTTCGTGCCAGCGGCGTAGTTTGAAGGAATGCATGCCCTCTCGCGTGCTCATCGTTTTGGTGCGCTTGCAGGCCGACGGAAGTACGCACGTGGCTAGTGCACTCGAGCACATCGAGCTGGACAAGAGAACACATCTTGCTCGAGCAGCTGCAGTGGCCGCATTTAATGCTACCTTGGCGGCGGAAGACTATAAACAAGAGTCGCTAAGGGCTCAAGCAAAATCGCAGATCATAACAGCAGCGTGGATTATGCGGAAAGTGTATACTCCGTCATTCAAGGGCTCAAAGGTCGGCAAAACTCGTTAAGACAGAAAAATTTCTAAAACTAAGACCGAGCAGCCAAGGGCGCCCGTCCTGACACTGTGTGATACCAAAGATTCGGTCGATCCCACATGATTAACGCATCACAGGAAGTACCCCAACAGCATTTTACCGTCCCCTATTAATTTTACGCTTCTCCTATAACTTTTACCTTTTCTAACTTTTTCAAATATTTTTCATCATATTTGTACACTTTTTATTAATAAAGTAGGGGAACGGTAAAGACATTGGGCGGGGAAACGGTGAAACATAGTGGTGGACAGGTGAAAGGAAAGGAAAGGAAGTTAGTGAGGGACGGTAAAAGCTTGTGGGGGAACGGTAAAAGTGCGTTTAGGAACAGTACATTTTTATCCCTTACTCGTTGTCGAGTCACCCAGAAAAACAGCATTTTCGATTCCTTCGACAAAAGTGCAAAGTCGTGATCGTCAAAAGTTTAGCTACGGTCAACATGTCGCCTGGCTCGTTGCTTGACATGTTTTCCCGCTACCTTCCTGCAAGCTTAAATGCGATGCCATGGCGTATTTTCGCTCACATGTGATGGCCCATTGACAGGTAAATTGACGGAAGAAGCTGACACTGTATGAACGGTTCATTTTAAACCGGCGGCATGCGGCAAGAAAAAATCCCCTGAATATAGAGAAGATAAAGATCTTTTTCTCGCATGCGTCCGCCAAAGGACAAAAAACCCGCTGCGTAAGGTTGCTTGTTGGCGCACATACGACCGCTTAACTTGTTTGGTACATCGCAGACGTCAAACAAGTAATAATGCAAATATCTCTCGCGACGAGGAGAGCGCTGAAAGAGCGGAGCCCCTTCCAGTTTTTGTCTCGCCTTAAATGGTGCTTCCGCTTGCCGGATTTTTGGTCATACGAGGCTAGTCACTGGTCTCTGGAGCAGGTGAGTTGGCAACGCTTCGTGAATCCGCTGAACACCTGTCTGTACGAAAAAAGGACGAGTTGATAAAATCTAAATGCCTGCGACCGATTGATACTCACCCTCGTCAAAAACACATTCGGCAACTTAAGCGTGCTAAAACGGACAAATTTGGCCTAATTTTTAAAAATTATTGCCAAAAAGGGTGAGCAGTCGCTAGGGCAATGCCAGCGGTAGGAATTTTTTTGGCGAATAGACTAGAAGTCTCATATTAAACTCGCTTCTACCGGGCAAAAAAGCGTTCGTAGTACGAAAGGGGCAAATACATTTTTCGATTCGTATTTGCGCTTGCTCTTTACCGGGCCCGCTTCCGGTCCTCGGGACCGGCCTCGGTTGGAAAGCCCGTTGCACGGGGTTGGACCGTGTAATGTAGAAGGCAGTCGCAAGGCAACGTCGCGATGAGCAAATAACCTAAGCGATAGTACGGTAGAATCGCCTTTAGCGGCCTACAATGGCGAACCCCGAGGTTCTGTCACAAGGGTTTGACTCCACCCCTAGAGCCTGCCGGTAAGTGAATCATAGTTTTAATCGGCTCAAGAAGCACCATTTTCTCACTTCTTTATGTTAAGGTGGTTAAATATTTACAAAGGGTCCCTCGTCCCCTTCTTCCATGACGCTGTCGCTACTCGTGCCAGGTTGACAGTGCGCACTATGTTCGTTGTTTCCTATGAAAACTGCCACGGATATCTGCAGCTAAGGAAAAAAATGGCCCAACACATATCAGGTCAAGTCAAAGTGACCCCGTAATCGACTAATGCGAGAATACTGATCTTAAAACGCTCGTGTTCTAAAAAAACTTTTGTGATTATGGAAAACCATGGAGAATTCCGCTGTATTTGAGAAGTCAGTCAGCAGGGTTTACGATCTTCCTGGTCGTCTGCTTCGGGTCGACGGCGTGCTTCGGAAGGCCCTAGCACCGGAGGATCAGCTCAGATATCTGATACCGAACACTAGTTCAAATAACGCTGACTACAAGTTTACTTGCACTTTATGCGATCTAACGTTGTATTTATCAAATGTTCGACTAAGATTTCATTGGTATCAGTATCGACGAAACTTGATGCAAGCGTAGCTTGAGTAAAGCATAGTAAAAGCCAAATACGTGCATTTTAAGCGTATCTGTGGGGGGGGTCCGACCCGATCGTGACGCAAGCGTGACGAGGAAAGAGAGTGTGGAGGGGGGGCAAAGGCAAAATGACCATGACTGAATTTATAGACTCTCCCATACGATGCATCAAAACCGAATACCGCTTAATGTTCTTTCGGAGGATGTGTACTCGACGTAACCTCCCGCTACTAGTGGAAAATCATGCATTAGCGGGCGCTAATGCACGGCTACATGCCACGTATTGAATAATAACGAAGCTAAGACGACGTCTCCTTATCGAATAATGAAAGGCGTACAATGGGAGGCAAAGGGTCTTTCGTGAAAGTCGTTCGCTGGGCGGACACACGAACGGCCCGGACTTTTTTTGCGTATTTTTTGTGTACGCTTTTTTGGAACGCGGTATGAGTATTCCGAGGAAGGATAGTTCATGCTAATCTTCTCGCCTTCGGACGTCATTTATACGCGTACTTTGAGCCATTTCCGTTCGTGCCCGTTGTGTGTCTAACCACTCCGTACACCTAAAGGGGCTGTCCAGAAATTGTTGTGTGTACATGATCCTTTTTTTGTGCCATGATCCATGATCTTGTGCCTTTTTTGACACCCCTCCCCCTTTGTGTGATTCTTGTGTATGTTGGGGAGACCCCCCCCCCCTCCCCTGGTGTACATAAGACAACTAGGAACGGTTCGTTCCAGGAAAATAAGTATTATCATTTTTCGTCTCTGTACTGCAAATGATCCACATTTGGTCCAAGTTCATTTCAACTTACACCAGACGCAAGTTACGCTCCAAGATGCGCCTAGATGCAAACTCGTCGATACCTATCCGAAGGGTGATACGTCAGGATAAGGTGGTTTGTGGGTGCAGAGGTCATCCCTCATCCGGGGTAGATCCAATGTTCACACTCATTTTGTACTCAGTTGACCGACATTATTTGGCCGACGCTGAATTGGCTAGTACCTAACTCTTTGATGAGATAACAGCTCCTTTTCGTAGCAGCCATGCTCGGGACAGCAATCAAAACGGAAGTGGACGATAATGTCTACGATAGCACGGGCTGCAGTGAGACCCGCGAAGATGGAGCGAAGCAACCGGTGGCAAAACAAGAGGCAAGCCAATCTGTTTTGGCGATGACGTCCATATAAAGCACCGTTTAGGCCGTGGAACCAGTCGCGTCTTTGGAACTGGCCGACTACCACGGGTAAGGTTCGGGATAGACAGGTTCCGACTGAGTGTACGCGAAAGACGCAAGCATGGGCGTAGCGGACCAAAAATTTCGCAAGCGCCGACCACAAGGGGAGGCCCTTACCTATTTTTTCGGCGCCAGCCTCTGGCCGAAAAAGTTGCCTTGGTTCCCTTTGGCACTTTTCCGGGGTTGTCCGATAATGCCCTTTTTATGGGTTAAAGCTGTTTTTTTTTGACTAATTTCCGCCACACGCGCCGCCAGTGCAAAATTAGGGTTTTCTGTGCAAAAATTCATTCAAAATTTTGCCTTGGCACGGATCCCAGCAGCAATATTGGGGATATGGCCCTTAAACAACCCGCTGCAGGCGCCGCCAGCGACGATTTTGGGTGAAACTTCGTAGAAACTTTGACTTTGTCTTAGGGCTGCACGCTGTTTAGCGGACATTTAGAGCAAAATAGACCGCCGCAGGCGCCGCCAGAGCGGCCTATGTGGCAAAATTCAGTTGAAATTTTGTGAAAGCCCGAAGCCAACGCTTTTAGGTTGAAGCAAATGATACGATTGATTTAAAAAAACTACATTTTGTCCTCTAATTTTCTACTGAAGTCTGTGAAAACTTGCCTTGCCCCCCCCCTCCCCCCGCCGCCTCCGCTACGCCCATGGACGCAAGCGCCTTAAAGGGAACCTGGGACTTTTTGATCCACTAGCTTTGAGGTCCTGCTAATTTCCGACAACTTGCATCTTCAGCGAATGGCTCGCGATGGAAAGTTTCGTGCTCGACGAAGATCTCCGAGCAGAAACCGTGGAGGCACATGATCTTGCAGTCAAAGTCGAAGAGGGCAGCGAGCCGCGACCACCAAACAGCAAGGAACCGAGTATGCTACAGAAGCGATCCTGCTCCCGAACCAAACTCCTTTAGAGCTCAAACAATTCCAGTGCCCTACCTGCTTCCGTTGGTTCGCGTACCGGGAACCAGTCGAACGACATCGATTGGGCATGCATTCGAAGGAGGATGCGTTCAAATGTCAAAAGTGTGGAAGAATACTCTCGAATGCACATGCGCTGGAAGTGCACATGGCAGTGCATTCCGACGAGCGGTAAGAATATGGTATACTTAGACGCGGACCCGCCGTACCGTACTCCGTACCGTACTGACCCCCCGTGCCGTATTTCCATACCGTATTCTACGGTACGGAATACGGTACGGCCCGTATCAAAGCCGTACTACGGCCCGTACTAGTGCATTCTTAGCCAGAAAGTCATGCCGTACCGTACTCCGTACTGGGCGTGACCCCCCGTGCCGTACTCCGTACCGTAGAATACGGTACGGAATACGGTACGGCCCGTAGTACGGTACGGCCGTCTAAGTATAGAATATGGGCAACGTTTATGTTAAAGCTAATGTCCACCACTAGGGCCTAAGTTTAAGCCGTCGTCAACACTTACGTCTACAGCTCCCCGATTCATCAGCCAGGACAAGCTATCGATATTTGCAATCGCTCCGTAGGCGCTTAGGAAAGACCCACGAAGTTTTGCTTCTAAAGCGCTAATACATTTTTATGGCGAATTATGCAAATTAGAAAATATGATAAAATCCTATAAAATTTTTGAGGTGTTCCCCCGCGACGTGACTACGTCCCCCCACACCCCCCTTTCCCCCATGGCCTTGTCATCGCTCCTTTCAAAAGGACCGCATCCTCACAATTCCCGACGCGATAAAATGACTAGATGCCTAGAAAAAATTGCTTAATTTGTCCCTGCTGAACATTTGCAACTGCCTTAGACCGTACAAATGCGACGACTGCGACTACCGCAGCAAGTACAAGAAGGATCTCACAGAACACCGCCGGAAACACACCGGAGAGCTCTTGAAATGCAAAGACTGCGAATTCGCGACGCATCGAACCACGAACCTCAGCCAACATCGTGCCAATTTACACAAGGAGGACAAGCCGTTCCAGTGCACAAGGTGCCCGAAGCTCTTTGCGGCGTTGTACCTGGCGAAGAAACACGAGCGGAAACACAGCGGCAATGTCAACTGTACTCAATGTGAATTCAAGGCGTCGTCCTCTGCTGTGGTGGCTCGACATGTCCAGCGCTGTCATCCCTCGACTAGTCAAGAATAACGACAAACATATCTAGTTTCTTATATCATTTTTGATCGCTAAACTAGCGTCGTGTGCACATAAATATATACGTGAAAGAAAGTTCTTGAAGCTTCAATCTTTTAAGGTTTTGTTCAAAAAAACATCCGACGAAGACAGCGGTTTCGGTCCATACCGTCAGACCGCCTGCCTCATGCTATTTGGGGCTGGACCTCGTCAGTGACGACCCCAAAAGCGCAGTTTTGTTCGAGTAATAAACACCGCCAGAAGCGGTGACGGTGCACCTAAAATTTGCTCGGTTTATTTACCTCAGTAGTGAGCTGCTCTAGCTCGTCATCCGTTGAGTCACTAGCACCCAGCGCCAACGAGTCCATTCGGAGTGAGATAGATGCACGCTTGTTGCTTACCTGTCGCGCGTCGTTAGTACAGTACTGGCTTAGTCGTCTCTATGACCTTTGGCAACCAGTAAATGCATCCTCTAAGAAGCAAGAGGTCGTTGGCAGCACTGTACGACTTCGATGCCGAGGAAGGAGCGGCCGAGAGTGAACCACCAATTTAAGGCAAATTCGGGCATTCCGACTCGTGTCAGTCGTGCGCTCAGCTCTTACAGAGGCGACTACACCGAAATCCCACCCCTGTCTCGTTTTACCCACAACTTTTCGGTACTCCACAAATTTGATCCCCTCTCTCCACAAATTTTGGGACCTCACAAAATTATCCCACAATTTTTCCCTATTTTCCCCTTCCCCTTTCCTCATAAATTTGCCCCTTTTACCTACAAATTTTGTAGACCTACAAATGTGTCTCTTTTTAGCCACAAACTTCTGAATCCGTATGTTAGACTAGCTTTCCATCATATTCGTTTACTGGAACCTGGTACCGGATAAACAGACCGTACAGTAGCGCTACTCGTGATCTAGTAACGTGCAAGCAATGTAAAACAATGAGATGTAAGTAAGGAAGAACGTGGGGCTAAAACAGTCAGTCTGCCGCGGCAAAACCGTTTTGCTTCTGGTACCGTGCGGACGACCGACCCGCATGGCGTTACTGCGGCGGCTCTGCTTCATCGGCTTAGCGAGTGCCTCCGCTGAGTACTCGTAAATCTTCTCGAGCGTGCACATCACCATTACGGCGTGCTTGCAGACGTTCTTCTTACAGCCCTTCTGGCAAGAGCACTCGTAGAATCAGCCGATTGAACTTGGTCGACGGATACGCCTCTGACCCCGCTCGAATTCGTGTCATTGTGGTAACGTTTGGCCAAATTTCTTGGCACAGTAATACATGGCACAAAAGGTTTGGGCACAAAATTTTTTGGCACGGTTGACCATGAACCTTCGCTAAGAGCATGCGTATCTGCTTGGTACAGATAATCCCCGATGGCGGCGCCGGCTGCGCCAAGCGCGCCCAGCCGCTAGTATAATATAAGAGTGAAGGTGACCTGTTTTTTGTAAGAGCTATGCATATGTAATTGGACAAGATCGATTACTGACTAATTCCAAGGCGATAATGACTACTCTATGCCAAACATTGCTGCTCTTGGCGTGCACTGGCGTGGGCTTTCGCCCTGAACGCTATGACGCTCACGATGTTCGTCCTTCACCGAAGGTCAAATACTATTAGCCGGTCTCAGCGAGGCCAGGACGCTCGCGTTTTCGGTAAGTACATTGCTGAAATAGTGTTCACGTCTGGTATTTTGACGGGGAAGGGCGCACCTGAGAACTACGCATGCGTCAACAGTTCGTAGACCTATTTTGTGTGAGTATCCTTGGCAGATACTACCTCCGTAGCGTACTCCTTGACATACTGGTGCGGCACGGAGTACTACCCCGTACTGACCCCCTTGCCGTGCCGTAGTCCGTACCGTGTAGTATAGCACGGGAATCGTCACGGCTAAAAACGGCCGGTTTTCTCAACTAAGACGGCACTAAGCGGCGTCATTTTTGAGCCGATCCATGCCGTAGACTCCGGCACGAAGGCCGGAGTGTAACACGGCACGGTCCGCCAAGGCAATATGTGAGCGGAGGTACGTTAAGGATAGGGCGGTGGTGATGCATTTCCGGAAGCGGACCCAAGGGGCCCAGATGGATTTGGCGCTCGGGGGGGGGGGGGGGGCAAAATCGGCCTCACGGGGCGGGGGGGGGGTAGGGGAGTCGGTAGAGAGTCGTAGAGGGTGTAACGATACGGTCAATGATTCGGCTGTACCTGTTTGCTTGTGCCTGCTCCAGGACTTAGCTCTAATTCACTCGCTCTTTATGCTCATGGTACAAGCGTGGCTCTCGTTTCAAACATTTATCCCGACTACGGACATGTTTTATCAAAACGGTGATGCATTTTCGTGGGTCCCACAATGGGTCAAACTCAACACGCATGAATGGCTCGCTGGCGACCCAAACTGTGCCGCTACGGTTGCCGAAGAAGCAGAAATGGGCTACCCTAAGCCTTGCGGTAATTTGTACATAATTCTTTCTGGCCAGCAGATGCTGTTTCCGCATCAAAACTTATACGACGACGTCACTCTGACGAGGTGATAGAAAATTTGTATGCTACCAGCAGCGGTCCTATCTTGTTTCTGGTCAGGTAAGCTCTTTGAAGAGAAACAGGGATTGATTCAAGCACCTGTTTCGAGTGTTTCTGGCATGATGTGACAACAATCGGATGGAATAATTACGCAAGCTTTTCAAATATGCATTGCCACGTAACTTTGCTCGTTCTTTCAGCGGAACCGCTCGAGGCGCATACTTCCATTTCTACTTCAAGCGTTGTCATCGAAAAAAACAACAAAGTGACTGTGATTCAAGTCACGCCACGCAGCTCCACGTTGACACGCAATCAGCCAAGGATTGGCAGGCGCTGAACGTCAGAAGGGAACGGCCGCCATTTATCGCTCAGTCGTCGACTGGAAGGGATCTAAACAACATCGGTACGAAATGCACTGATTTGTGTGCAAAATAAAGCTCCGAACTGCTCCAACTTGCAGGTCACAGATTAGGTGATTAGGCGCAAACCATGATCGTCACCCACTGACGCTTTAAATGTATGAAGAAAGGCGGCTTCAGCAGATCAGTAGCGGGCCATGTACGCTTCACTACGAATTTCCTATCACATGTTGTGGGCAAAAAGGGGGGGGGG
>JNEY01000445.1:22805-47798 GCA_020875895.1 Aphelenchus avenae
CCTAAGCACGTTGACCTTCAGCTTGGCAGATCGACGACAGGCGACTAGAATCGCTCCGGCTTCGCGGCTGCAACGAAATTCACATCGAGGGCCCTGACAACATGGAACCATACGATGACATGGCGAGGTTGAACATAACGGAACAGGGTATCCTCGACTACTGCTTCACCCTGGACGGCGATCCGACGACGCTTGAAAGACGCCGCTTGCGCATTTCTTGGGCGACCATCACGTCTGAGTTCTTCAAGAAACTCGTGCAGGTACACTAGGTACTGGAAGACGGCGATAGAATGTTCATTCAGGTGAGCAAGAATTCGCAACTCACGTGTGACGTCGAGCTATGCCTGGAGCATCTGCGCTTCGACGTTGGAAACTTGAACGTCGGCGTGCCGCCGACACGTTACGAAGACTTCGATCAATACGCCGAGAGATACGAGCAGAACGTCCGCTACAACATCGCCGAACACGGAAACGGAGTACGACTCTTGGTAAACAACTAGCTGACGTATTACGAGACGACATTCATGCTTAGATACTCTTAAAATCCGAGGACGACGAAGAGTGGGAAGTACTCGTACGTCACGGGAAGAAGGAACACGAAGAGTTCTTCGAACCGAAGCCGGCTGAGGAGGACAGATGGAGCCCCAGTACAGAATTCTTGGAGCATGAACCCGAATTAGAAGATCCGGATGAATGGTACGGGCTGGGATGAATGACCGAACGAATCTGGCATTAAGTTGAAGCGCGATTTGTGTTGAATGAAATAAATGTGGATTGGTACATAAAGTCGAATACGTGTTTCGGCCTTCTTCGAAGTTGCTAATTTTCGTGAGGGACATCCGCTCGCAACAATACACGGCACCTTGGATCCCCGTAAAATGGAAGCCCTCAGAATCATCAGTTGAGCAAAAGGGGCAAAGTGCACAACCGGGAAACCTAGGGTAGAATCCACCATCCACAGAGATAACAATTGAACAGTCAACCAACGATCCTTCACGGGTTCCCTTAACGGTACAGTACGGTGAGTTCAGCAGAAAGCCCATGCTCATAGCATACCCCTTGTTGATGCCGTCACCTTACTCTTAAGAGCCGCTCCTGGTATAGCCTACTAACGACATAGCTCTTGTTGATGCCGTAGGCCTAGAACTATTCGGATGAACCGCTCTATGAACTCCCTTGTGAAGATCGCATCAATCGTGACCAGGCTTACTTAAGCATCGCAGAGCTGCGTAAAGTCGAAGCGGCACCGGCATAAGCGTTTTGATATTTCTGCGCTATATTGGTCGACAGTGGGCAGAGCATTAAGAATTCCATGTGCCGTAGAAGGGGCACGGATGCAACGAGCTCATCCACCGCCATGGCCGGTCGCGGTGCAGACAGACTGAGTAATTACGTATCCTCCAGTGGCTTGCCTAAGGTTCACCGCTGTCGTTCGCCGCGACTGTTCATTCCTCGTTTCGAGTCTTTGAGTGCCTTTTTCGGACATGCACAATATATCCTTCCAAAAACTCTCGAGCGCTAAAAATACGTGAATATTCGTACACGGCTTCCCTAACAGCCAAGGAAGCGGCTTCCCGACGTCATACTTATCAATGTTTTGCGTAAAAGAGAATTGAGTGGGTAACTGTTGGTGGTACAAAAGCGCAAGCATAGGAATCTGCACGCATGTTTATCGAGTCGTGGTAGAGTTTACGTAAAACAGAACAACTTTCGTACATCACGTCGAGCTGTCCGGCTCTTTGTGCATCACCGCATTCTTCTGTGCTCACCGTAACGGCATTCTGCATGCATTTTCGGGGACTTATTGCGCTCTTGTACCGTTGGACAAGTTCTAGGCGAACTCGAGGCGAATATTACCCGACAAGCCCTATCTCCAGAGGGCTACAGAAGTATGGAAATCGCAAATTTTGCCAAATCCGCCCATCGCCTTTCGGTTGTGCTGATATGAGTTAACATCGAAGTGCATTAACTATACGGGTAATATTTTAGTTTCTCCTGCGCATTCCCGCAGAGCCACTAAAGTTCATCCCGTATGGATGCAGGGCAACTAAAGAGGATCCATCTTGTGGATGTCGGACCCGCTAAAGTTAAGCTTCGTATAGCTCAGTTCAGTAACAAATTCGCGAGAGGCAACGCTTGATTTAAGCTGAAGATCCGTTAGCGTTTTAGGTATCAAGCACACCAATAATGAATGATGTCAGGCATCAGTGTTTCGGCACACAGTGACGTCGATGCTTTCCCAGGCTTCCGAGTTTGTTAAAGCTCCGGTTACATCGTTCACACGTGAAAGCGACATCGCGTGAATGAGTCCTTTTGTGCTTTTTGAGATCACTTTTCCGGCAGAAGTTCTTGCCACACTCGTCGCATTTGTATGGCTTTTCACCAGTGTGCAAACGATTGTGCGACACCAAATATGACGACTGCGTAAACGATTTTTCACATGTTGTGCACTTATAGGGCCTCTCTCCAGTGTGCGTTCGCTCATGCGTTTTTAAGTTGCATAGGTAGCGGAATAGTTTGTTACAATAGGAACATTTGTACGACTTCTCACCAGTATGTATCCTCTTGTGCATTGTCAAATCGCCTTTGCACCGGAAGTCCTTCCCGCATGTTTCGCACGTGTAGGGCTTTGCGCCAGTATGAAGTCGCCTGTGTGCCGATAGGTGTGACGACCGGGCAAAACGTTTTTCACACGTTGCGCACTTGTACGGCTTCTCGCCGGTGTGCGTTCGCATATGCACTTTTAGGTCAGATAGTTCACGAAACAGTTTGTGGCAAATGATGCACTTGTGTACCTTCTCACCAGTGTGCAGTCGAGCGTGTGCTACTAAGTACGAAGACGCAGTGAAACGCTTCCCGCATCGATTGCATTCAAACGGCTTCTCGCCGGTCTATGACTGTTCAGATGCGCTGACTGGCGAAATCGTTTGTCGCATATGTCACACTTGAATGGTTTCTCTTCAGTATGAACACGGGCGTGGAGCCGGAGATTCCCCGCATCTTTAAAGTGCTTTCCACACACATCGCAAGCGAAATGTCTAGCATCGGTGTGTGCACGGAGGCGGTGTGAAGAAAGGTTTGATGACGTAGCAAAAGCGTAGTCGCAATCTGAACATTTGTAGGGCTTCTCGCCGGTGTGCCTCCGCATATGCGCAGTAAAGTGACCTTTTTGAGAAAAGATCTTCCCGCAGACATTGCACTCATGCGGCTTTTCGCGCGTGGCGTTGTCCATAGTAGTGGAAGCAAAGGGCCAGCCTGCTAGGCAAAATAAAGAATAAGCGAGAAGCACTAGCAATAGTGACTTCAGTCGGGTTAGAATGTCTAATAAGACGACATTAAATGTTTTCTTATACTGTTCAAACGGTTATGGTGAGCGGTAATCAGAAACTTCACTAGAACACAGACGTTAATAGCGTACATTCAACGGTTCTGCACTTTTCTGGGACGCATGAATCGGTCGATCGACGATGTCGGCATGTTTAGCAATCAGAAAAACGTGGTCCGCTACAAATGAGCCCTAGCCCCGTTTAAGACGTGGGTCCCACCGTCCACCAGTAACAGTACCTTCGAACCAAAACCGTTTATGCAAAAAATGGGTAAAGTGTAAGTACGTCAGTCAGTAAGTAAGTGATTAAACACTTGCGGACTGGCCAAGCGACAACAACGTGGACTCTTAAACAGTCCGAAAGTCTGTTTGTAATGTTAGAGATCGGTTGGAGGAGGGAACAATGCGCAAGGAGCTTCAGCGGCATTGGCATGTTCATGTGTGCGCGACGCTTTTATGGACTTGCTGGACAAGCGACGGGTCTTCCACAATGCGGTCGCGCTCAAAAGAGTGCTCATAATTTAACTCCAAGTGCTGAAGGGAACTAGGAAGCCCGGTGATTCTAGGGTTCATCCTTAGCTACCTGCACGTTTTGCCATAAATAATTATCTGCCTTGACTGCTGAGTACGGCGGTAGCTTTGCGCGAAATGCAAAAAAATCCGTTCGGGAATTATGAACTTAGAGTACCTATACAAGGTGGGTACCTACCGATGTACCACCTAGGTATACGAGGCGAAAGTCGCGCTATTCTATGGGTTTTCCAGCCAGTGTTACTGAGTTTCCAATTCCTTCCGTCATTTCCATTTCCATTTCCGAGAATTCTTTTTCCGGAATTTCCATTTCCATTTCCCACTAGCTATTTTTGGTACCATTTCCATTTCCACAATTTCCGCCATTCATTTCCTATTGAACCGATTTAAGCCTTTCTGAGCATCATCTCCTTGTCGTCGTCGTCGTCTGCGTCGGAGACGGTTTTGCTCGCGTCTTCATTCGTTCTTCTTCGTTGATGACGACAGCGTCGTCATAGCTAACGTTTTCGACGTGGTTGTCGTCGGTCTCACATAATCCGAAGTTGACGTGGAATCCATGAAAGCGAAGGACACTTGCCTTTGAGGCACCTAACGAACTCCTAAGGATCAACACAGCTAACATTACGCCGCCAAATGTTGCCTATGGTATGGTAAACTAAACTGGAGCTTAGACTAAATTTTCGAAATGCGAAATAATTTGCGATCAACAAGACAACTGAAGAAACCTCATGTGAGCACTCTTAGAAGGATCTGTTGAATTTGTGACTTTTTAAGCCCTTGGAGAGAAGAAACACAAATTAACGCCACCACAGATTAAGCGGAAAGCGGTTATCCACCTTTTCGCTAGTGACAAATAAGCTTGTGGTACATCTTTATGGCTAGACCTAGCAAGTATGTCGCAGTCTCTGGTCACGACTAAAAGTCTCTTTGGATATCTCTGGCTTGGTCGGCCAGGTGACTAGCAGTGTTGATAAATGCATTGGGCATGGGACCTAGCTCCCGTAAAATCCGAACGCAGATTCTAAATCGCTTTATATCTTCACGGGCGCATGCACATTCATGGGTTCTTAACCGTAAGTCCGGGAACGCTTTCTGGTTCTGTAAAGAAAACGCATGCCGTCATAAGTGTGCTTAACGAACAGTAAACGCTACACAGGCTAAGAATTTCCGGTTGATTGTCGCAAACTGATAGCTGTAGTTTTAAGCCTTCAGATAGCCCACGCTCCTATATTTCGGGTTAGCAACGTTCTTTGGTTGACCTTGAACGATAAATTAAACATTCTTTCCTTTCATGCACAACTAGTAAGGCTCAAGCTTGTTCGCTTCAGCATGCAATTTTGCGAGAACTACTTTGATGGCAGCAGATCCGTCCTTGCCGAGCAGAGGGACACTTCTGGATTCCTCAGAACATTGGCGCGTTGGATTTTGTCAGAAAGGTTTTGAAGGACCTTTCTCAGCGATAACGCGGTAACGAGGCGACGCCTAAAAATAGTCAGCGTAAGCACCTACTTAGCTGTGAACCAGAACCAGAATCATGTGAACCAGAGTTTGTACCGGATTCCACAACAAGGTATTTACCGCTGCGTATACGACGAAGCAAGTGTTGCAGTTGACCAGCGACATGAGGTCAAGCAACTCGCCAAAGTTGAGGTAGAAGTACCAGTGAATCTCATGCGGAAATAGTGCGTTAACAACAGCAATAAGGCCTGTAATTTTAAGTGAACTTATACATTCTGTGAATTTGAGTACCTTGTGGCAGCTCCGTGACGAGAAACGCAGACAATAAGACCACGAGTATTCGCGTGGTTCGGTCCTTTGGCGTCATCGTACCGACGGAGCCGGTGCGTTTGACGTCAGCGAGAAGTACAATTCGACGTCGTTTGCTTCTCGAGAGGGTTCGTAACAGGGAAATTGTAAAGTTGAGCATCAGACCGCATGGAAGGAATTGCAATAATTAGTGTGAGACTGGAGGGCCTTAGAGGGCTAACGGCACCATAGGACGGAAAACTACACGAAAACTATTTTTGGGCCGCCCTGCAAAAGCGTCATCAAAACTGTCATACTTCGTCGATATTTCAGACATGTATTTCAGCAAATTCGCGGTAAATCTGAAGGCTTAGACGGTAACGTGTCGAGTCGGAAAGAGCATCTTGTCGAACAATGTGCCGTTTACTCAACTTTTGGATTTTCCAATTACCAACCAAATCATTGGGGGACCGACGTGCTGGAATATCGGAAAAGTAATCCTTCTGGAGCAATGCACCAAAAACGAAATCCCTCACTCAAGGTTACTCGCAAGGAAGGGTATGCCCTACGTCAGCGCGCATTCCCGGCATTTGCGGGCGGAGCAGGCTATCAATGCGCATACCTTGAAGAAGATGCCGCTGAGCCACAGGTTGATCTTGAACAGCGTACATGCCGGAAGTGGGCCGAAACCGGAGAGGTTGATCCGGTACAAGGCTCTCATGTGGCCGGACGGCGGGAACACGTGCTTAACGGAGTGGAGACAGATGGTCGGGATGCAAAGGACTGTGACCGCGACGCAGGTCGTAGTGAGAGTTCTAAAGCAGTGGTGAATTCGGTAAAAAAAAAACGTCACCAGAATTAGGCGCTTTTGGTTTGGGTTCCGGTTGCCCTTTCGAAACATTTTATTCAACAATAACAATAACGAATTTGTCGAGAGTTTGACGCACAAGGTTGAAATCGACCAGACTATGTCCGGCTTTTACCTGCAAAAGATCATTTTTATGCTGGTCCGTTGGAATATATTGACCACCATCTAGACCCTGTGAATAACTCCTCGAGCAAACAATTACTCTGGGATTGTCGATTCGGCTTGGTTCAATTTCGTTTTCCTTCGCCGCAAAAAAGTGCTTAGCCCTCGTAATTACCTTGAAACGTTATGATGTCGCCATTTGTTGCTGAGTGTCCGGGTCGATGAATAACGAATGTACGCAGCGGCGACTACGGAGTAGAGTGTGATGGAGTGCAGCGCGACACTTGTGACGCTGTAGAACAGCAAGAACGCGGCCCACCCGAATTCAAAGCCGACGGGAGGATTGGTCAGTGCCTCCAGAGAGCCAAAGCGGAAGACGACTATGCTGTAGAGGAACATCGAGTTTAGCTCATCTTTGTCGCTGTTTGCGACATCGTCGATCGTATGTACTCGAGGTATAGGCACAAGCGCGCAGTGTCTATATCAGTAACGTTAGTCACTAGAAATTATATCACAAGCATTATATTATAAGCAAGTGCAACTTCGTTTTTTAGCGTTTTTTGATAAAAAGAAACTAAATACGATGATGTCTAACCCCGGTAAACATCATTACCTCTTGTATTTTTGTTTTTTTCATTTTTTACATTTTAGCCGTCAAAAATCGGAAAAGGATCGTCAAAAATCGAAACTATATCATCTGCAAAATGGAGCAAATTGGGATAGGTCAGTTTGTCGACTTACAGAAAGGAAATCACCCATTCCCCTGTATTCCCTCCCAGCCAGCCTTCAGAGACATCCAAAAAAACATGCACCGCTTGTGTTCGGTTTAGCGCTCTGGAAAGCTTTTAAGCGGAAAGAGGTTCCATGTCCCGCACGTACCAAGCGATTGACGGCGTTACGTCGCATTTCCCGCGGCGATAGGACGGCTAAGTGAAGTGCGTTTGTGGATACGCCGAGGAGGCAGAGAAGAAGTGCAAGAGTTTGGTGTACGAAGGCGTATTAGCTAAAACTGCCATTTAATTTCTGCTAAGCGAAACCGGCGTACTTCGACATCGCCGCTACTGCCTCCAGGGTCGTCATGATTGCTTTGTCGTCGTCGGTAAGTTTAAGCAAGCCCTCCACCTGGCCGCATTCCATGGCTAGCGGATCCCCACGAACTGTGCAGTTGTAGGGCTATCTTAAATGAAGTCAAGTGAAATGAAACACGATGATCAGTGCACAAAAATGATTGCAGCAATACAGTCGACCGGAGGATAACGCGCACCTTGACTGCATCAGATCACGCAACGACGAAACCAATAAAAATACGTATCTGTCGCAAAGAAACAAATTTCGCCTGTTAAAAGCTTGAAAGTACAGTGGCACGTAGACCATTCGCGGACACCGAAGAGTCCCGGAACAGCTAAAGTGCGAGAAAAATGTACTATAGTCCGTTGTCAGGAGACATGCGGACTAAACTCTGGTATTTTCAGTATTGCTTCGTAGGGATAGCGCTATCGGAACTGAACAAAGGACGAAAGCCTGGTAAGCCATTAAAACAAGAATTAATCGGAACTGCTATATTTGGTACGCTTGATCGACTGTTAGGCATACGAACCGTCGCCAAAAGCCTAAGTTCTTAACACTAGGCGTCGGTGAACATTAAAGTTCAAAGCAACGCAAAAGTTCGACCAAGTTTTGCACTCTTGAAATTCGAGATAAGAGTGCATTAGGCAAACGTTCATCAAGAGACGTTACCAAGAATACTTTAGGCATCCGCTCGACGGCGACGTTAATTGTAGCAAGGCGCCTACTCGCCGCTAGACCTTGTCAAGTGCCAAGCAGAAGCCTAATCCGCTAATTAGCTCGGTATACAAACTGGGAACGCTTTCATGCCCATCTGACAGCATAAGCCTTTTGTAAGTTGACCAAAAAGTAATCCCTAGTTGCCGTAACATAATGGATGTAAGTAAAATAACGCACTCGCATAAGGGAAAACATAAAGCCTGCACGACGTTAGTCTTGGGCATTAAAACGAAGTGTAGGATTCTGTTGCTTAGATCAACGGAAAACCCCGGGATTCGGTGCCCTTTAAATAAATCACCGTTAATCCACGTTGGAATCCTTCAGCATTAATGAAAATGCAAGACAGAATAAACAATCTTTTTGACACGAAGAAGAAGCGCTCTCTTAAACGGAGCCACGCTCCATGAAAGCGAATGGTTGCACTTTAAGCGATTGACGTCGCTGAAGACTGACTAATAAAGAAATCCAGTGACAACCGTCTACTGCTGAGGTTCGACTTGCGCGACCGCGAAGAACAAATAAAAGAGGCTACGTTGCATTCCGAGTAACGGGCAAAATAATGAGAAAATTTCGCCGAAGTGACATTAAATCTGCCATATCGCGGAAGCACCTTAAGGAGGCCGAATTTGCAGCCAGCCTAAAACAGCGCTACCTGAGATCACTCCTCATACACTTGGCCCGATGTGGCGTGGGAATTTCATGAATGTGTCCGCTGTATGTGGCACATAGCAAGGCGATCTAATGACGATGATGGTCGCTACGAATACGTCTGCGTTGCTTATTTACTGTGGCGGTTCCCTGTAACTAGGACCCAACTGCCAGTGTTTTCGAGGACGTTCGAATGTTTCTCACGCTATGATGAATATTAACGCAAAGCGAGAATCTCCTTTTTATCGAACTTTTCGAAAACAAGGGGAAATGGCTGTACGAAGAAGACGCCAGCACGCACACATATAGGTAACCAAAATAAGGTAGTTCCACATCATTACCGAGCAGGCTTTTTACTGGCTACTACCTACCCACCGTATTTCTTCAAACATAGCCCCTGGGGCTATATTTTTCGTAAGATATTTTTTCAGAAAAAACTAAATTTCAAAAAAACTTTCTTAATTTTATTAGTCATCAGAAAGGTTCTTTCTAATCATCAAAAAATTAGTCATCTCCGTTCTAAAATTCTTGTTTTGTCGTTATCTATCCAAATATGTCGTAAGTTTGAAGTCCGCATACCCCAGATGGGGGTATCTAGAAAACTTGGGATGGGGCCATATTCGAGGGGGGGCTCTATTCGAGGGGGGGGGGCTATATTTAAAGAAATACATTAACTGAGCTTAGTGCTTATCCGCTATCGAGCGTCGCTTGTCCGACAAACCACAAATTTGTGATGAAACGACGTTTGTCTGCGCCATTCTGAGAACAGGTTACTCTGTAGCGGGACGTCTTGAAAAGTACGTACGTATCTGTTTCGCGGAAATGCGCAAAATCTTTGCCTACGTTTAACGACCAAAAACGACGACAAGCCGAGCGAATACCGTGACCACAACACTATGAAGAAGTGTCGACGACTTTTCCGTCACACCAAAGAGCGTTGTCGAACCTCTGGCGCACCGACTTCGGCGGTATAAAGGAGGTATCGGGGAATGGTAGTTCGTAGGGTTTTCCAGCATGCCGTGCACTCTTCTCACCCAATGATGCATAATAACTGAACATCGATGAAGTCATATCTCCGCGAAAACAAGCGCGAACACAACTAGGAATTAGCGCCAGCTTCCTCCGAGAATAAACAGACCCAGTTTGCCTGTAAAGTGCAGAACAACAAGAAGGACTTGGGTACTATGCGCATAATTACTTTTTGGACTCGTTTCCAAAAAGTTCACAAAACACCGATAAGGTGGAAAACTGCTCTGACGAAGAAAGGCATTCTCTGAAACCCCCAGGACGATCGGAAATTGCGTGAGGATTGCAGGGGCAGGGTAGAGACGTCTCTGGCCTAGATCGCCCGGCTATTTTCTAGAGATAGTCGGACCCCTTTCCGTGCTGGACTACCCCGTGCCATAAGCCTGCCCGTGCCGAGAAAATTACTGCCGGTCCGTGTTTAGAGAATTTTCGAGCCGTTGCATTAAAAACGAAAAAAAGGACCGGCACGACACGGTAAACGGCAAAAATTTTGGGCCGGCCGTGAGACGACCCGTACTGAAACCCGCGTGCCGTGAAATACGGGATGGAAAATGCGAACGGACGTTTTCACGGCAAGGGTGCTTACCTCTATTTTTTCCTTTGTGAATAGGCGAGGGATGATGGGGGAAAAAGTGCCCGTGATCACCACGTAATTTGTTAACTCCCTCAGAGAACACTTCAGGCTTAGCCGAATGGGGGAGAGCGTAGGCGACTCCAATTATATGCTCGTACACAGCCTCCACTGTCTAGGATGCTATTTCCGTGGCTTTTAGATGCTAATCGCCATTCCAGGGATTAAAAGTTCGGTAATATTCGAAGGTTTGCCTCAGACACCTAATCCTATGCAGAGAAGGACCCATGATGCGATCGTATCGCGTCAGTTGTTGTTACTACGGAACCTACGTTACTAGAGAGGTTCGATCCGCCTCGGTCCAGTTCGCTTCACACGAACTTTTCGTTGAGGAATGACGGCCGTCGGAAATTAGCCGAGTACTACTTTCGTAATTGCGCGAAATAAGCCACTGTTTAAGGAAATTTTGATTACAGAAGTAGTTCGGACACTCTAAAAATTTACTGATCAATTAAGCATTCATGAGCTCCGGCTGGGCAGCGATTCCGTTTATTTTCGACCTTACAGCAACATAAAGCAGAACGCGACAAGGAGAGCCAACAAGTCAAATAAAGCGCATCAGTTCACGATAACGGCGACTCACAAGGTAGACAAGAGCACAGTAGAACATATCCGCCGCGAGCCCAACCATCACAAGGTCAGCGGACAAATGGTGCCAGACAAGATACAGCGCACCTAGGACGAGCACGTGCCATGAAACGGATGCAATCAAAATATAATGAATGATTAAGTCGACAGACGCTTGCGTTGCTCGTTAAGCCGACGAATCGCGTTTCTCGCAACATAGACCGATGACCATCGCGAGACGTAGTGGGCGCCGGAACGGAGTTCGAAGCACATGTGCAGAACACAGAGACAAGCTCCCGCCCACACGAACATGAACATCCAGCGAAAAATTTGGCAGTACAAGTAACATCTACTGAGCGTCCTCTCTTCGAAGTTGGTCGTCGGATCAAAAACCTTCGAAATGTTCATTTCGCCCGCAGCTGCGCAAAACTGGCATCCACCCAGCGACAGACCTAAGTCCTGAGATGTAGCAGTGCTTTTATATTTTGGCAGCTTACCAATCGGCATCAGTAACGAGATGAGGGCGCAGAGTGCCACAGCCAGGATCCATGCGCGGCAATCCTTCACGCCTTCGTACTGCAAGCGCTGGAAATCAGCATCCGTATGTTCAAAAAGTGACAGAAGCCATTCATTAGTTCACTTGCCGTTCCGCTAATAAGCCCAAGTGACAACACCACCTAAGTGGAGGGAAAGCCTATGGGTAGTGACTAACATAATGCGCAAGGGGGAAAGTTCAAGAATTTTAACACTAAAGATCTAGGCTTAGAAAGCGCTTAAAAATTAAGTTTGTCAATCAACAGAGGGTTCTGATGTTGAGCCCGCCACCCATATGGTGCTAGAAAAAGTAACCTCCTTTAAAGTACTGACCCCAACCCGCCCCCCCCCCCACCCCCCTCCACACGCAACTAGTACCCCCCCCGGTCCACCCCCTTACAAGCCTTTCCCAGACCGAGTTGCAGAACTAACCAGGGCTGCGGGTCTCGGTCTCGGTCTCGGTGTCGAAAACCGAGACTTTCGGAGTCTGGTCTCGGTCTCGGTCTCGGTCATGAGGAAAATTCGATGGCCTCGGTCTCGGTCATGAAAAAAAGGCCAAAACGGCCCGCCGCTAGGCGCCGACCTACGAAATTTTCACTATATTTCTCTAAATTTCATCCAAAATTCCGTTGGTGTCACCTGCCGCGGGCCGATATTAGCCGAATTTTTTACATTTTTGACCGCGGTGGGGCGATTTTGGGCCGAAAATATTTCAAGTCTCGGTCATGAGTCTGGTCTCGGGGAGTCTGGTCTCGGTCTCGGTCAGCCAGACCATGCTGAATCCGAAAATAAAAGGATTGGAACGATTCGGGCACAATTGAAAACAGGACTGGAACAATCCGGGCGCACTGGAACATCGTTCCGCCACAACACACCAAAAACGTTCTAGGTGTTGGAACATCGTTACGACGCGATGTACCAAAACTTTCCCAGCCTGTTTTGTCATGTTTCGTAACCATGGTGGCTTTCGAACGCGCTTGATTTCCATAGATGCCCATGCGCTGGGGGGAGCATAGGTATTGTACCCTAGGGGGTTTTCGACAGCGCTGAATCACAACCATATTTCGTCCTGGTTTTCGGTTCCACGGGGTTTTCGACCATGCCGAATCCGAAAAGAACAGAATTGGACGATCAAGGCAATGTCCGGCATCGTTCCGGAAAATGTACCACAAATATGTATCCAGCGGATTATGCCCAGGCTTTCGCTTTAATTATTTTTGGCAACTAATAATTATTTTGTCACTAACGAGATGCGCGCGCGAAGCGCGCGATCATACTCGTTATTTTACTAGCGCGCTTGATGGCCTGAGTCTGCGCGTCCAAATCTTTTCAAATCTATTGCTACCTAGATAATTTGTACACTCACTTTCGGAATTGCTCTCACGATGCGTAATCCCGTCCACCACAAGCGCAGTATTCCCACAGAAACCTCGGAATTACAAGTGGCTAACGCGCGTGAGAAACCACCGTTCAGCATAGTTCTTCAACTACTTTTGATTTTTAGTTGTGTTTCATCTGATGCGCCTCCTAGGTCTTGTTCGAGCTGCGTGTCCTGCGCACAAGTCACCAGTTCCGGAACACCGTCTGGGAATCGTTCGGCGGCTTAATCAACGGCCGAGGGGGCGGAGACAGTTTAACAGTTTCCTTGGCATACCCTGCCTCTGGCTGGCCGGCTAGCGTGCGTCGACTGGGGTGCTGTGGAAATTGCTTGCTATCTCCGCTTTAAATAGCGCATATCATTCCGGACCGTCGCTGAATGCATTAAGTTTAGTATCGGCACCAAGCTCTCGCATTGTTTCCAGCTAGCAAACCATGGAGTCTACCATCGCTGGTGTTCCAGCGAAACGAAAACGCGTTGAAGGCCGGAAAAAGGTTAGTAGCTAAACGCTGAAAAGACCTTAACATGATTATATTTAAGTTTACTAACATTCTATCACAGCTCTATTTTCCCACCAGTATTCCGTGAGCTTGCTAGTGTAGGAATTTTGAGTTCATTTCTAGAACGAATATGAGAAAACCGCAGAATTACTACTTATATAAACCTACCCAACTGTGGATTCGAGAACAAAAACTTTGGCCTCCAAAAGAAACGGGAAATTAGGTAATTAAAGGCTCTTTACTGTCCACGTCGTTTAGACGCAGATTCCTCAGGAGACGATGCTGGAGGTGCTCCTCTGGTTAGACCGCTTCGACTTGGACGGCAAGGAGATCACCACCAGATGCCTCCGCTCTCTTATCGAGAACAAGCAAATGCCCCTTCGCACGGTGGCTCGAGTCGAGTACGACGGCGAACCACGGCGCGACCCAATGGGTCGCACTGGAAAGAGGAACACGCTCAGCATCCGCCTTGAGGAAGGCGACAAAGACGGACCTGCTCAAGTTGAGCTTAAGATTGGTGAGTTCAACTGCAGATTCACGATAGCCAAATGATCTCTGCCAATATAACGGGAAGGAGCGGAGTGGGAATATTTCGAAAGTGAAAAGTTTCCCGTCCTTATAATGGAAAGTTTCAACGAACGTTAGCGTTTCAGAAACGGATACAGATGCGCAGAAGGCAGCATTGTACCTTTCTTCCTGCTTCGTGAGCGGCTTCGCCGTCTACGGGCATCGAGAGGTGCTCCCGAAAAATGCGATCATTGCCGCACCGCCGCTTATTCGTCAGCTAGAATTTCTGTTCTGCCGTTTTGCCATTGGTAATGCGGACACGCTAAACGACACGCTCAACGGGGGCACTTTTCAAGAACTCTGCCTCGTCTACTCGTCTCTTCCAGGTACAATTCAATAAAGCATGGCGCCAACGTGTTTCAAAAATGCACGACCATCTTGGCTTCCAGCTCGGCAGATCGACGACAAGCGACTGGAGTCGTTTCGACGACGCGGCTGCAACACGATCCAGCTGCGCCAGGACGTCATGCATGATCGCGGAAAGTTCCCTGTAACGGAAGAAGGAATCCTCGACTACTGCTTCGCGCTGGATGCGGTTGTGCCTATGCCCGGACGTCGCTCTATGGAAATCACGTCGGTGAACATTACGCCCGCATTCTTCAAGAAAGTTGTGGAGGTGCATCAGCTCGGTCTTATTTTGACTCACAAGAAACTTTTTAGGCGAGCAAGAATTCACAACTTACGTGTGACGTCGAGCTATGCCTGGACGAACTGCACTTCGACGTCGGAAACTTGGACCTGGGCGTGCCGCCAACACGTAGCTCAGAGTACGATCGAGACCTCGAAGCACACGTGCACCACGTCCGCTACAATTTTGCTGATCACGGGAACGGAATCCGGCTGCTGGTAGGCAAATACGAAACTGCAAGATTAAATTCTTGTTTAGATACACTTCCAATGCGATGAGATCGACGACGAGTGGGAGGTGACCATTTGTCATGGGAAGAAGGATCACGAAGAATTCTTCGAACCGCAGCCGTAAGAGAACGGATCCTCTAAGCGCCAGCCCGACTTGCAAAACCCTGGTCCCCATTTCTACGATTTCGATATGTTTGGGACTAATAATAATTTGACTGTTGAAACGTGTTCTTTGTGGGTTGAAATAAAGGTCGAATGTCCCGTCTTAAAATGCTACCCTAAGAGTCTAGGGCTCAGCGAACTAAGCGCGCGCCGGGATATTCGCCATAGTTTGGGCTAGTTAAAGCTTGAACTTATTCATCATACGTTACTAAGAATATTGTGAACTATGGTTGACGTCAAAAGCATAGCCCAGCGCTTCTGCGTCTGTCGACTAAGCAGTGTTGCTGAATTTCCACTTACTTCCGTCATTTCCATTTCCCTTTCCAAGAATTCTTTTTTCCAGAATTTCCATTTCCCACTAGCTATTTTTGGCATCATTTCCATTTCCACAATTTCCACCATTCATTTCCTACTGAACCGATTTAATGGGTTAAATGACGTTCCGACAATTAAACACAGCGTCAAACACGCAAAGCAGCTAGCGAGAGATGTTTTCCTTGAGGTGGTACATCAGTTGTCATCCAGGAGACACTCCTGGGTGCGATTCTTCTTCCCGACAACAGCCAAACCGGCGTGGCTGAAGCAAAGTGCAATTGAGGCCGAAGTTGCAGGCGCAGCGAGGTATTTAAGAGCCACCGGGTACACTTTCGGGTACAGCACCGAAACTTCTGAACGCCACCATTCGAGTGGTTCCCTGGTTCCTCATGCGGCCGGCTATCAGACGACAGATGAAATCGCTGTCTAAGTCCACAAGGAACGCCTGTGACGGGTCGAAGACTGCGGCCATGACGTAGTGGGGATTGAACGACAAATGTTCGCGTTGATGAAGCTGTCAAAGCGACGAGAAACCGACGTCTTCCACGACAATTTCATACTCGGCGAGGATCGAGTCGACTGCTTCGCGCACACGGTCCGCTGTCTTCGGTCCTTCGATGTCACGAATTCCCAAGAAATTCACCACCAAGCAACCGCCGGAATCGATGAAGTGCAGTGTTGCGCCGATGTAAGATGTAAGCTTCAGCGTGACGGCGACGGAAAATTAAGGGAAATTATACACGTTGGAAATGAATGAATATTCGGTTGACGAAATTTCCATTTCCATTCATTTCCCACTACCGCATTTTGCCGAAATTTCCATTTCCATTTCCCACTAGCGATTTTCGTGGCATTTCCATTTCCACAATTTCCATTTCCATTTCCAGCACTAAGCGACTAAATCGCTGACCTGCGTCCGGCGACAAAAAGTTTTCGGTATCGCGTCTTCGATAGGGCTTATAAAGTTATTTAAAAGTTGAAAGTTTGAGTTGATTCAGTCGTCCAGAGAAACGTTTTGACCTTTCAAAGTTTCAAAAATCTGGCTCCTGCTACCATGCGATACTATGGGAACGTCCAGAAATTGTGTTATCATAACAGGGCACTTTTTTACCCCCCCCCCTCTCTCCCCTGTTATCAAAAATGTAATCAAGGGTCTTCGGGTTTTAAGCTGCCTGAAACTAGGAACCTTACCCCTAGTAGTTTAGAAGCATTTTATTCGACGTTCTGAAGCTTGATACATCGTTTAATCTGACACTTTCATGACACTATATTTTTTTTCTATTTTGCCTTGGTCCCCCCTTTTGTTTGAACGCTTAGTATCACATTTTAGACCGCCGCAGGCGGAATTTTGGCTGTATGCGCTTCATACGCTTCAAAATGTGCATATTTCGAAGGGAATCGGGTTTAGCCCGCCGCACGCGACACCAACGGTGGTTCGGCCATTTTTTCAAACATCCAATGAAAAATTTTGTCCGAAAATCGCCCAAAAACGGGCCAAATTGGGCGAGAAAAAAGCCCGCCGCAGGCGCAACCGACCATATTTTCGGCGAAAAATGGGCAAATCTGGTCGAAATATTTTCAAAAATTGAGTTAAACAAGGCCCGCCGCAGGCGATACCAACGAAATTTTAGGTCAAAATTTGCAAAATGTAGTCAAAATTTGCTCTGGGCGGCGTCTAGCGGCGGGCCATTTTACCTAGTGCTGATAACGTAATCAAGGCTTGACCCCTCTCCCCCTGTAAACAAATGTAATCAAAGGGCTGACCCCCCCCCCCCCTTCCCCTGTTATGATAACACAATTTCTGGACGCTCCCTATGCACGCATGCGTATAGGCTTGTCTTGTCTTGGTCTTGTTGGAAGAACACGTCGTACCACAAATGAAAGCCCTTGGCGAGCTGATTACGCATCATTCTTCTCTTTGGTCCCAAACCCCTTTTGACTGAGATATGTTCAAGAACAAAACAAAAAAAAAAAAGGGGGAATTCACCCCCCTCCCCCGGGCCACCGCACCTTTTGGAGCCGAAACTTTCTTGAAGGCCTAACACAAGTTGGAACTATGGACGTTCTCATCTCCAGACAAGTAGGGGCGCAGAGCGAGAGCACACCTTCAGTGTTTTGCTTCTCTAATGGCGACTTTTGTTAATTGTCATCTACCACTACGCCCTTAGCCTGCTAGGCGTATCTGCGGGCTAAATGGGTAATAATTTGGTCCATAAAGTCACATGCAGTGACGTGGCGGTGTCGCGGTGATTTTTGACGGTGTTGTGCCAAATTTAGCCCGCAAGTCTACATCATTTGCGTGACCGGACCAAGTGTTGAACAAAGGTATAAATATCGGACTTACACTGAGTAGCCTCATCTGCCCTTGCACATCATTCCTCTCCGCAACAAGCACACCTAGATTTGGTTGTCATTGAATTTCTGACCCCTGACAGCCGCAACGTGTTTTCCGTCACACTGGAAAATAATGGACCGTTTGAGAATGGAACGGGAAAGGAAACTTTTAGGGCAGGTACGGAACGAGAACAGAAACGGAAAATTTCGACGATCGTCCCAGTATTATTGTGTGCCTATTTTATGCTTGCACTGAACAAAAAATTTTGTGCTTAGAACTGAATGTGAACTGAGCTGGGTCTGGGCTGGGCACTCCTTTCCTGCATACCGGGACCAGTCCACGACCATGACACATAGAATTTCAGGACCAGGTGCAAGGGCCGGGACCTGCCCAGCCCTGTATTGCGTCTGGTTCAGTACAGTTCTAAGCTTCAATGAGCTCGCAAGTTCAGCAAAATGAAGGTGTTCACTGTTCAACGAGACGACGTAATTGCCAAGGCTTGGACATGGCGCACTTTCTCACTCGTTAATTACATTCTGCGGAACCTTTTGTTGCAGTGTATACTAGACTTCTTGACACTTAAGAAGTTCACTGCTTCGAAGCAGATTGCAACAGATGGGCGGTTTGCTTAAATGCCTCTGCTGTACGGTCCGGTACTACTGGCTGCTACCGGTTTCTTTGTTGACCCTCCATGCCAGCGTTATTATCTTCATTTGCCAAGCTCGCAAGAAAGATAACATTCTGCGAAACATGTTCTTCAACATTTACGTGATTGTCTCCTTCTATGACTGTCTGGAGACTGTCAGTGTGCGTAAGCCCATGCTTTCCTTGATTTTTTTGAGAGAATTTCTATATTCCCTATTGCGAGAATTTAACCGAATTAAAAGAAAAGGCACGCGAACGTTGGCGCTTCGTAAAGTCCGGTCAACACTTGTTCTTTATCATAAGCTAGAGGCTTTTCTGAACGACCCAGGCGTATCTTGCTTTAGGATGTAGGAGCGGGTGGGGGACAGGATACGTTAAACGGGGTACTAGATATTTCCAAGTAATCTTTATTATCCTTAGGGTCAATTTTAGCATCTTTTGTTAAGAGACGCACTGAATTATGGTATTATCGTGGAGCCATTGCTTGCTTGCAGCGTTTGAGCCAAGGTTCAGATGGAAACTTACGGCTGCTGTCGCATGGTTCAAGCGATGGAACACACTTTAATAGCCCTAAACCGCTTCAGGTAAGTCAGCAACCCTTCCCTCAGCAGGTTCCGCTTTAGCTGCTTCTGTTCCAAGTCCTTGCACGGCTGGCTTTGGCACGGCCAAAAGGCGAAAATGGTACTTTTTACCCTCATGTTCATTCCGCTGCTCAAATTTTTTGCTCAGCTCCCTCAGCCAGTGAGCTATACGCCTTCCTGTACGGAAAGTAACACATTGCGATGTACGACAACGTTTCGTGGTCGGAAGTAAGCGTTTTTTTCAGAGGATGGTTGCCGCTATGTAGCTTTAACCCATTTAGTTCTACGTAAGGCTGGATGCATGCATATTTATCTGTTGGACCATAATTTGCCTCATTCTGAGCCTTTGAACCTCCGTCCGTCTTTTCGCCTTACGTCTTCGCGCTGGAACGAACGCGGCGCCAAAAGCATCCGACGTCAGGCTCTTGGGTCTTTGCCTTCCCCGGTTTACGGAGGCTATTCAAGGGCATTTTAGGCCACTCGATTGTGATGTTTTTACTTCAGTCGATCATTGTCGGGCAATATCTAATGATGATGAATCTGGTACCGACTTTTCTGATTGCCCCTATTCAGTACGGAGCTAGGTACTTCGCCGATACCTACTCTCTCTCAGGGCCGGTATTTCTTCTCGTTCTCAGGTAGCACGTCATCGACAATCACGGTCATTATTGGTTATCGCATTAGCCCCATCCCCTCAACATCGTAGCTCCGACTCCTTTCTCCAATAGAAGCGCACAGATCTGTAGCCCCAACTGGAGCTACATGCCTGTTACTGGTCAGTCACCATGCCTGTTACAAAAAATTTGCGAAGGCTCCTCTCATTTTATTTTTCTGTGCCTGCATGAGACTGCCGCGTCACATTCGCCGCTTCTTGATGTTTTGGTCTGCCTTTCGCTTGCAAAAATTCGATGGGGTGTACGTAGGCCACTTACCTCAAGTAGACCCAAATTTGTCTCGCGACATAGGCTCTGTAATGCCCACTACAAGGAACAATCGCTGGTAGATGCACGTCGTTAATTCTTTAGCTCCCACGTCAGGACCAAATATGTGGATTTCTATCGCATTCGACGTCCTGTCTCTGCGGTTGCATTTGTGACGCACCGATAATACAACTTGCGGCAATCAAATATTTACGTGATGAAAGTTCGTTCTCAATTCGTTATGTAACGCGGTACCCTTGTCGTTACCCCGAAATAAACGGGCCCCGTACACGACATTAAAACCCAAAGAGCCGCTTTTCAGTTAAGGTGTACAGATAATTTAATAGATCACATTGTCGGGGTGATTCCGACCACGCTGAGTGCGAATCCGGTGTCGGATTCTGCCTATCCGGCTTCTGCGGCAACTTATGGAGATTGACGACAACCATATCAAAAACGTCGATTTAATGTCGGTATCGTCGTCATTGTGCCTACAGCGTCTACTTTAACTGTAAAGACGTCGACTTCCACGTCAACATCGGATTACTGGAGCCACGTTCGGAGGTCGACGACACAGATGTCGAAAACTTTGACGTCGCTTTCGCGGCCAGCGTGCCTGCAGCACCCACCTTAACTGTAAGGACGTTGTCTTCCACATGAACGACGGCCTTCTGAAGGGACTTCTGGATATAGAAGACATCATCGATGGAACGACCATTTTGACGACGCTTTTGTCGTCAATGTGTCGTAAGCACCCTCTTTAGAGAGTCGGATTCCACGTCAACTACGCGTTCCTGCACCGACTTCTGGAAGTCGACGACATTAACGTTGAAATAAGCGTAAAGACTGACTGTGTTTGTCCTCGCTTCTGCTGTTTGTTATTACGACGAGTGCTTCGCACGCGTGAAGCGCGCGCAAGCACTCGTTATGTATAATCGAGCCACGTTTGCACAAAAGTAGAGGCATCGTCAAAATGAGAGTCCTAATGCGGTTAGAGCACTGCAGGACACTCGACTTGTCTTATCACCAACGTCTTAGACGTCGATAAAAGCTGTCCGAATCACGAGAGTCCGCCAAAAAGACAGCAAAGCAACGCTGCATAAGTGCGTGACTCGATGTGTACGAAAGCCAACTGGACGCGCCGTCGGTACAAACATTCAAGAGGGGATCACGGCGTAGGGTGGGGGGTTAAGAAAGCGCGGTGGTCGCCGCAAATTTTTTCTCTTTTTATCTTTATAAGACCAGAAATAACAAAAACCCTTTACCTCATTAATTTATTACGAGGGATGGGGGATCAGAAGCGTTGACACCCTGCCCCTTCCCATACGCCGCTCCTTCAACCCCGCTCTCCTACGCCGTATTCCGCCCTTTACTCACTAGTACAGCTTATTGGCTTCGTAAGCTCCATCTAAGGTGTCTTTTTTATTCTCCCCATGCTGCTCTCAGGGACTTAAAATACTCTTGCTCGCAGAACTCTACGCCTATGCCAAACAATGCTGGGCGCTGGACCAAAATGTAAGCGTACCTTAAATGTTTCCGCATTTCAGCATGAGAAAAGGCTATAACCACAGGCGCTATGACGCCGTAAGCGGCAATAGAGAGGTCGAAGACAGCGGAGGTAACGGCCATTCCATACCAGTTGTTTCCGAACGTGCTAGGTTCTGTACTAGGTATACTGATATACTGATGCGGTTATGTTTGCTTACCGAGGAATAAAGTACCACCCGATCAGCGTGTTGCATGCAAACACAACTGCATTTCTGACACTACTCGCAGCGCACCACCAGAAAAACATACGCATTGTGCGTGCGTTTTCCGCCATTCGATAGCGCTGGTTGAGTTCGACATCTTTAACTTGAACGTACACACGTCGGCTTACATGGACGAGCAGTGCATATGCCTAAGCAAGTGTGTAAAGGCGGACGATCAATGAGGTATCGGGATGGACCTGATTTTATCCGAATTCGGTAGGAGCACTTATTGTTCGAACCGGAAAGTGAAGACTGCCGGAATTCGGATTAAATTTCGGTAAAAAAGAGTACTCCTACACTGACACAAAAGAAAAATGCTAGCGTCCTAAAGTAAACGTACGAAATCGCAAAGGAAACTTTGAAAATCCGGTACTTATTGTACATTTACCGGTGGAAGGCAAATCCCTGCCTGCGATCGACGTTTCCGAACCCCCTCGATCGCCACTTACTTACCACAAACGATGTGACCAGAACCGTTCCTAGCGTCACCGTAATGTAGACGGGTTCCAGAAGCCTAAGTTTCCAAAGAATTGCAAAAGCAGCTGAGCCGATCCACTGAAATCCCGCGATGGTGTGTGATTACAACGTCGACTTACTGGTGCAAAAAAGCAGCCGACACTTAGAGATTTGCTCGTCTTATTCTTTATCAGAAGCATAGACACGCAACGCTCCACAAGGACGAAAACTTTAATGAAGCAGTCGCTATAGTTGGCCGTATTGCGCACGACGATTACCACGCTCTTTGCGAAGCTCTCGCCAGACAGCAGGTGTTCTCCCGCGAGGGCGTTTGTTGAAAGAATTATACTGAAAAAGTCACTCCTCTGCAGATGCTTGACCATACTGGAGCAACGTCAAGCCCACAACGTGACTAACGCCCAACGACTCAAGCATCTAGTCCTGACCAGCGGCGTAGCTAGGGGGGTGGGGGGTCCAAAGGCCCGACAAGGTAAGGGGGGACCAAGGCAAAATAACTTTTCAAGGCAACTTTACCATGAAAGCCTAAAAATCTCGTTGGCGGCGCCTGCGGCGGGCGCAATTGGGTATAAACAAGCCAAAATCAGTGTTAAAAACCGCTGTGAGGCAAAAAAATCGATCGGCGCCGATCGAATGCCGGCGCCGAGAAAAAAGGTAAGGGTCCCACCTTACCAAGGCGCACCCCCTTGACCGGATCTTAGCTACGCCACTGGTCCTGACAGGTACCTTGAAACAGCATGAACGTAGACACTAAGCACGATGTTCAAGACAAAAGGACCGATCATAGTTGTAATTAGAGCGACAACATGTAAAAATGGATGTCCACGGCGCAGCCTGTAGGGCCGCGCACGAGCGCTAGTTATTTCTAATGCTAAACAGAAGAATTATGATTTAGGCTGGCTTGTGTAATTCAATGAAAGGCACGCATGCGCATGGCATCAAATAGCCCTGTAACCTATACGCCCAGCATGCGCATTGCCGGCCCCAACTTGGCCGTCTGTTTACCTCGCAACTACCAACGTTTACAGGGTCGAAAGAATAGTGCAAACAAAGGCATTTCCCGAATTTTCTTTTTCCACCTGGTCGGATCATTCTGGGAGTTCTTGCGTCTCCGCATGCTTATTGTGCCGTTGGTAACGCCCGAGGCAAGTAACCAATTAAAGAGCAAGAATTGAACGCGACAGTAGCGTACCGAGGATCCAATTTTAGGGGGGCCAAGGGTCTAGGGGGGGGGCCAAGATCCTGTCCGCCGAAAAAATGTCCCTTGGTTATCCCCTTAGCACACATAGTTCAACCCGGCCTGTGTGCTTACTGCCGGCATAACTAGATTATCATTAGCCTTAGGTCCTGCGGCCAGAAACACTAGCAGGGCAAACCATTCAAAAATTACGTGGACTCCACAAAGCCTTTCTCCCTTGAGCACGTTGGTGGTAAAGTTCACCACTTGCAAAATGGCCAAATCATTTTGTTGAATAGTCTGTTTCAGCCCTTATAAAATCATTTTTATAACCTTATTTCTAGAGATCGGGACCCGTATACCGTATTACGGGCCGTACCCGTAGCCGTAGCCGTAAAATACGGTTACGGCTACGGTACGGGAGGGTCCGGTACGGCTACGGTACGGGGGGACCCCCGTTACGGGCCGTAATGAAACCCGTAAAATAAGGTAAGGGGGGACCCTTTTGTGAGGAACCCCGGATGCCGGCTGACTCCAAAGAAGGCAGAAATGCTCTTTTTCTTGAATCGAAATCTGGCCATTATCGACTGCAAACGTTAGCTACGTGCTAGCTGTCACACGTAGGAACAACGTTCCCTTGCTTTTTGTTAAAAAACACGTAAATGTGGGCGTACAGATGTATTTTTGAGTGCACTACGACTACGGCTTATGGGCCGTAAAATGCACTGCGGTACGGCTACGGTACGGAGGGGTCCGGTACGGCTACGGCTACGGTACGGATGGTCAGCCCCGATCTCTACTTATTTCGATGTTACTGGGAGAATTGAAGTGCTCGATGTGGCGATGGTCCTTGTCAAGTTGCTCGACGTAAACCGTAACGTCGCTGTAAAAGTCGGTCTTTACGTATAACGTCTTTGTTCATTGTGGGACTTTACTTCCCAGTTCGGCTTAGGCTTTCTATCTATGCAAGCGGTCTAAAGAATAATGTGGAAACTAGGCCGTTATGCAGAAAATGTTTGTGGTCTGAAGATGCGATTTACGTATTCGTTGATGCACACGCTGCGGAAGTAGATAAGTATATCGCTCCACGGCGCGGCAGCCGACGTCATTTTTTGCTCACCCGCCTTGAGCTGGGATCGGTCGGTGACGGCAGAATCCTTGTTGATTTCCGGCCATAACGTATACTTGCACTTACTGACGAGAAGAATGTGAACTGGTCTGCTTTACAATTCTCTCTCCTATGACCTCTTTTCTGTGCTAAGGGCGAAGACAAATTGTGGAGCTGATAACGTCGCTTGAAAACAAAGTGTCCTTTTGTGAAATGTGTCAAATTTTATCCATTTTTGTGGTCGGCCAACCAAGAACGCGTTCCGGTCTTTGTGCAAACAATGTCGGCTTTAGCGCGGGAAATTTGCGCGTCAGTTCAAGGTCTTTTTTGCCACATTTTTCTCGCAAAAGTTCTGCAAAATTTGATCCAACATCGGTCGTGTTCTTGCTGGCTCCCGACCGAAAATTTGTCCTGAACAACATTGATAAACACTGTTTCACTGCTGTTATTGTCTTTTTT
>JNEY01000445.1:57059-83233 GCA_020875895.1 Aphelenchus avenae
CCCCCCCCCCCCCCCCCCCGCCCGCTTACCTTTGTCTTCTGGTCATATTGTCCCGCTCCGGCCACCGTACATGGTTGGCGAAGAAGTCATTGTGTCTTGTGCCCTTTCATAACAATCGGACCCGACAGAATGAAAGTTTAACATCCGCTCGATGTAGGAATCCAACGCTGCATTGATAGCAATGCCAACCAATGGAGTGCAATGCACTTAGAGGTCAAGCACCTCCAAAATGCGTGGACCAACGAGCATCTGACGATTGCCTTGGCGAGCGCGACAACGCCATCATTGGCTTCATGTTTGTCCAGGACAGAGTAGTCAGCGTGTATCGCACAAGAAGCCCTTCCCATACCAGCCGGCCGACTGTGAGGCGGCTTGTGTCGTCTAGTGATTGCGCCTTATAGTGGTCCACTATGTAGCGATAGTTTTTAATGCGCTGTCGGGTCTAGACGTGTTGTTCGCGTACCCGGCTAAATTAGCTTTCGCCATTGCAGTTTCACTGAAAACAACATTTTAGGCATTAAAAGACAGCATTTTTGAGCGAAAAGAGAAATTTCGTACAGATCCTCAGTAGTCGCGCACTGAATTCAGCGCAAGTTTTGCAAGTTAAATTTGCAAGCCTCTTAGTGTTCGGTGTGGCCCCTTCGATCCACTTAGCGTGTTGGACTTGGCATTGGACGAAGAGAGTGAGATGACAAAGTCCGAGATTAGCCTTGCCCAATGGTTCTTTGCTAATCTCCCAGAAGCTTTTCATACAAGCCGTAGAATATGTTACGAGAGTGGGCTGTTTCCGCAAGGTCCTAGATCCGACCCCACGAACAGCGAGTTTAAGCTACAGTCATTGCTCGGTCGTAAAGTGGGACTGAGTTCAAACGGGCCTGAGAACATCCAAAAAGATGTGGGAACGAGAACTGTTATGCTATTAAACCTATTCGCAACGTGCGTAAATGTTTGCGGAGCGTCATGTATAGGCGGCCTTTATCCCTATAAAAGGCCGCTTTTTCAGGGTTTTCGAATAATGGGAAATTTTTCTTGCTTTTCCTGGCGTCATTGTCGTTAGTAGCATTCGACGTCGCGCATGGTTTATTACGTTCCACTTTTGGCCTACACGAAGTTTCTGTCACTCTCAGAAATAGGCCGGTTTTGCAAGTTCTTGTTCCAGACACAACAGTTCCATGCTTTTCCATCCTAATAAGGTCTCTTAAAACGGATCTATCTTTGGACTCAGCAGAATTTCCAAACAACCGATCGCATCATGGATAAATAAATCCGTATGATGCCAGCGCCTCACGATGTGCCGAAAATCCCGCTTGCTCGCTTATCGATGGATAAAAAATGGAGTACACTTGGAACATCATGGGGCCATACTGCGTTAGTGCCTAGCGGGGTACTAGGCCCAGCTTTCTGGTCCACTTATTCCCCTGCGGCGAGCACCGAGCCTTCTCCGTGATTATGCTTCAGTAGATATAGAACGCGTACAGCGTGCTTCCTGTGCTAACAACCGTTTCCGCATAGAATGTTCACCTCAGTATCACGGCAGCTCAGTGTGAAAGCAAAGCTCGAACTACTTCTGCTGCTCAGCGACGAGCACGCAGACGAGTGGGTCAACTACACGACAGACAACAGCGAGTGGAAGTACGTCGGCCGTCTGATACCAGCTTGCTTCGAACACTACGGCGCCGAACCTCTTGGCGGTGTGACCGACGAAGCCCTAGTCCTCGCGGTGAACAATGCACAAATCAGCGCCTTCGTTGAACATCTATTTGGTGGCGACGAACCACTCTATATTCCGGGCGTGAGACCATCCGCCGAGCTCATCCCAGCTGTGGTAAAGGTACATACTATGACCAGCGATTTGTTCCGCAAGCAAGCTTTAGGCCTTCAAAGAGAAGACATCAGCTGAGCAGTTGCGCTTCCGACCTCTTCATTTGCGCTTCATCAATGCTCCGCTGGACTTCCGCTTTTACGAGCTATGGACGGAGGCTGCTGATCGCCGGATACGGCCATGTCCCCGCTGCTCGCCTCAGATGGTCGGCAACATGGACATCGACCGCTACCATTTCGCCAGCGACCACGAAGGGCTACGACTGACCATCGAATTGTCGTATCTCTGGACCGATACTCTCCCAGCGGGATGGGACGGACCGAGGAAGTAAGTTAGTCCTAGCGTACGCAAGTATAGACAAACACCTGATCGTGTTCCGCAACCTCGGAAATTTAAACCTCAGATATGGCGAGCTATATCAATGGGTATCTCGGCGCCGCTTCTAGATATTTTCACATAGCTCTGAAAAGTTTCAAGAAGTTTACTCGCTTTTCTCTACTGACAGAAATTTTGCGGCTGAAACGCAAAACTCGGCCTCAAAACCAATAGTCAAAACCTTCGGCTCGAAGCACATTAAAGCCCAGTAACTATAGCATGCATTCGTGTACGACACCCAAGTGTGACAAACGTGTTCCAGACAGAAGGCTAACTTGAACCGCGGGTCTATTTGCTTATAATTAGTGCGTATAATGTCCAAAAGATGTGGTTCCATCTTGTTTCTTCTTAATTTGGATCAGCCTAGTCTAAGACTATCGATCATAAGGGAATCATAACAGTGTGTTTAGGCGGCTCAGGGAGAGGGTAACAGCCATGCGTATCTTCACGGAGCGTGGTGCTCAGTGCTCGCGGCCTTTACCGAACGGACCGGTCAGGTACTAAGCGGACGATTCGATAGTCTATTACGATTCCCGATTTAGAGAGCTGGTGTTTCCCAAACAAGCCGAAATCCTGGAGGAAGTGTTCCGCTTCGCCGTGCGCGATGACCTGGACGGTTACCAGCTAGTCTGCCGCCACTTTCGGACGTTTGTGGACGGCCGAGCGGACGCTCTCGCACTTCGGCCATTCTACGAAGTCTGGCTTGTAGGCGTTGTTCCCTGAATCTCTCTCATAATTTATCGTTTTGCAGGGGACGGAATGGGTGTCTGGGGAGTGGTTCGTGCGGATCAATCAAGCGTCACGCTTGTCACAACCGGGAGGTGTGTTCGCGGCGCCAAGTTCGCAGACTTCGATGGCGACGGTTCTCTCTCTTCTCCGAAACGGATGCGCACTGAGGCTCAATCCCGCACCGCACAATCCGTCGGTCTTGCAATCGCTGCTCGACGAAGGTGTCCGGTTCGGAGCAAAGGCGGGAGAGTTGCAATGCTTCAACGCCTCGCAGGAGGAGCTGAGCGAAATGCTGCTGCGGATGTTGTCGGTCGGCGTTGGACAGTTCCACTTCCGTATGCAGGAGGTTGGCTGGATGCGACTTCTGACCAGCCAAGCTCTGGATCGAGCGTGCTTCGTGAGTGTAAGTAAACTGGGTCAAGGGACGACAAGTTCGAGTAAGTCGGAATTGCAAGCGTGACATGAAACGTGTCTCCTTCGGCATTAATTACAATTTTTTGTCTGTCTTGTATTTTAATTAAGCGCCCATAGCAAAAATTTATCTAGTCATCTGGGGCCCGTTAACCCCATCTAGAGTCATAAATAACTATATAACGGCGCGTACAAATGAGACAAAAAATATAAATAATAAATTAAGGTTTCAAAATTCGGACATAGATTTTTTTTTTCGTTTAAGCTTTTCCAAATTCCGGACAGGACGCTGAAGTAGAGGCAGTTATGTTCCTTGTTCGCACGGTAGCTGTATTACGATCTAAGGCTCTGTAACCGATGACACGAAGAAGATGTACGACAAATCGAATTGTAATTTCTGGAACCATATCAAGTTTTCGAGTGGCGATAAAATGTCAGAATATACCGTAGCAAAATTGGTCCACTGAAGACTTCGAGGGTCGTCGTGAGCATTAAAAATTTTGTCACTTGTTTTGAACAGCCGTTCAGTTCTTTAGTGTCGAATCATTAACGGCCCTGTTGATCAGCCAACTCTCACCGAGATCCAACAGCTCACCGACTCCTTCCTGCGCAATAGCCCAGGCAAACGCGTGGCTTTCCTGATGCCGACATTCTGCCCTGTCGTCCACGCTGATCGCATTATCGAGGTAAGGTGGCGTTCACGCTGTTAAACGGTTCTTGGGTACAACACGCACGTAAAAACATCGTGCCAAACATTTCGTTCCCCGCCGTGTCTCTTTTCCGTTAATTTCAAGCGGATTTACGCAGCATAGCATTGTAAACTTTTGTGGGCAAGGGGCAAGACACTAATGCTCTTCCTCATGACTTAGGCCGAGGAAGGCCATCTTTTAGCTGTTTTTCACGAATCGAATGCACAGATTACACCTTATAACAAATATCATGGAGCGTACTTTTTCGTGCGTTCGTGGCTCCTGCCCTCGGGGCATCCTCACGGAATGCTTATTTTTTACCAACTCTGTTACCAACTTGATTTTAGCGGTTCCTGCAAGCCGAGAAGCCGGGTGAATTCAGCATGCCCCTTTCGGTTCAGCTGGAGTTCTGGGAAGATGGCATTCCGGTACCCTACGAATGTCGGCATCCTACGCTTCGGAACGTCGTCATCCCTGCAAACGTGCTCGTTCGTCATCTCGAATGGAGTGCGCCGAGCTTCGACGTCTGCCACCTCCGAAATGCGCGGACGAAGGAGCATCTGACAGTGTGCCTGGGCAAGCGCGAAGAAGGGAACGTCGGCTTCATCTTCATCACGAAGGGACGCATTTGCGCGTCGGAAGAAGATATCGCGAAAATGGAGCCTTTTCCGTATCAGTTGGCCGATTAAACCCATGCCTGATTAGCTTAATGATTTTAACCCGCTAAAAGAATGGTTTGTCTCGCTCCTCGTGTAAATAAAAGCTCGTGTATCCTCCACTTTTTCTGTCATACCTCGGACCGACTAGATTTTTACCCGTAAAATTTTTCGAAGCGCATTGCTCTTGCACAAATTTGCAAAAAAAACGCGTGACTTGCTACGACGCTATGAAGAGCAAACATTTTCGCTGGATATACTGGCTTGAGCGAAGCGATGTCATTCACTAAATGGCTCGTAACTAAATGTCTCTTGGATGAACCTTTTCAATAGAGCGTTTCTACAAAAAAAGTGTCGCGACAAAGACAACGAAGGTATGCATTGTTTTTGATGCAGACTCGTCTCTAACAAGAAAAAATACCGACGTTGTCGGAATGTTATGGACGCCTTTGTTCTCGTGCCGCTCATTGTTTACTTACACCTCACGCCACATTATTTTGTTCCCGTTCATACTAGCCAGAACCCGCATACGAATCACTTTTTTGTTTGGGTTTCGCGATGAGAATTCGCCTGTAATCAGCTCGAGATTTAGTGGTTGTCCTTGCTTTCACGGTCGATATGCTCGTACACATGGTTGACGATCTAAGCGAAACGGTGGCTTAGTGCAGTGAAGGGTAACTGCAGTCATTAGTCAATCTCGAAGAAATCTTGCACTTACGCGACGCGTAACCCGCTGACACTGCGTCCCGATCGTAAAACTCCTCGATGCGACGAACTATACTTGCGGCCAGGTTCATCTCACCGGTGCTATACGGAAGTAGGCGATCAGGGCTCGGCGCCCATCTGTACTGGGTTCGTCGCTTATTCGGGGCTAGTTGCAATTTAGAAATCCATCGTGATTCCAAAAATGATAGGTATTCGTGAAGCTTCGAAACCGACTCTAATTTAGGTAGCAGCAAGTTGAGGTTTTATTAGGTAGGGGATTACTGAGCAAATCGTTCATTGCAGACCAAGATGCTTCATTTGTACGAGCCAATTTTTCGTAAAGGAGTATGAGCTTTTTTAAGATACCAGAGATCATGCTAAGCGCAACAAGCGCCAGGGAAAACAATCGACAGGAATCGGCCGCATTGAGTCATTTGGGACGATTCCACCGGTTTGAAAAAGTAGCCGAGATCCGAATGCCAATTTTGTCGGTGATAGACCTTTCCTGCTCGGCTGTGTGGGCTATGTTTCAAAGAGTGATGTTACCCGGGTTAAGCATCGTCTCTTGATCCTCATTGCAGCCGTCACCATAGCAGCAACAGTACGTTTCGAGTGATCCGTACATGCGTCAGGTACGGTATTCGACGTGCTGTTAATACACACTGGCCGTGCAGACAACATGTCTCAGTTGTAAACAAATCGCTTATACCTTTAACATGACGTCAAATCAAAGCTTCTTTTAACAGAGACCGAGGCAACGCGTGGAGCCTGGACAGCACCTATTGCTGGGACAACGCCTACTTTGATGGGACATGTCTCGTTTTGACCTGGAATAATGGGGCAAACGGTGAAAGTGAAAAGGCTTGGTTCTTGCCAAAGATTCGCTTTTCGTCTTAGTTTTTTTTAATATTTTCACCGAAAACCGTTCGGATAAAACCCAGCGCTATGTCAAAACAAGTTTTTTTCCATTTTTTCTGGTGTAAAAAGGAAATAAAAAACGTTCTCAATCAACTTTGCTTCGATTATGCTCGAGATGCGAATGATCCGCCTTAGCTGCTTGCGAGTTTCGGAAGTAGAGTGACCACTTACCGTGCAATTTGATATCTGACCAGCTCCAGTAGCCAAATTAGTTGATTTGTCGACGGTCAGTATGCATGGCATAGAGTTTGCAAGGCTCTGCACTGGAATGGACGCATTTTGCTGGCCCTGATAGCAACGCAGGGCGTTAATAATGCTGCGAAGGGCAAAGACAAGTACGACTGCCTTCATATATTTTTGCCAGATACCGCCAAATAAATGGAGTAGGTTGTACTAGAAAGCGCCGCTCATCCCCGTCCACTTGGACCTCACTTCCATCGAATGTGAGTTCTCCAAAACATTGTTCCGCGAACCACGCTTGTTCATGAAAACTTTGTATCCGATTTAGCGGGTGCAGAATCGTTGATTTCGCCGCAGCTTGCTCGACTTTTTGCCCGATACCGCTAAATAGGTAAATATTTCATTAAATATCGCACTTAAAAGTTAAATATCGCACTTCGCAAGCGCACGTTCGCTTGTAGGAACGGCGGCGGTCCGCTGGTCCCGCTTGTCAGCAGCAAGCGGGTGCGATCAGCTGGCGCGTATGCGTTATCGATCACTAGTCGCATTGGCGCGCAATCCGGTAGCGACGCTTGCTTGTATGTTCCGCATTACTGCGTCGTCACTCCGTCCCTTTGGCCCTAGGCAAATTTAAATTTTCTCATTGCGTCGGGTAATTGTATTGAAGCTGCAAGGGAAAGGCGTCTTCCCTGATCCCAATGTATTCCACAAGATTAGTGCTACTTTCACGTTCATTCATCGGTGCTAGCAGTCTGACAGCTGACAAAAAAAAATAGAGCAAAAGATTGGTTTACAACTTGTTCCGACGTCAACGTACCCAAACGTGCCCAGTCCATTCTTCCGTCACTCTTCTTCCGTTGTCAGTCAGTTAGCGCTTATATTTTGGACGAACTTGCGGTAATATTTTCCTTTGACTTAGCCAGATAGGTTCAGCGGCACCGTGCGTCTGCGTTATGTATGTTCATGCTAATGTCCTGCCTCCAGCACTGGCCAACGTTTGGACGCAACTCGAGTGGAGCGGAAGGCCAAGTACGCTTGGCGTTCTGTTACTTGTTTACGTTAAGCTGTGAACTCGCTAACAACTCACGCAAAAACTGAAGCCAAAAGTTCTACTGATCTGACTGAAATGTGCAGAATATTATGCGTTTTGTTCGGAAGTCGTTTTCGCTTTTCTGTCATGTACCAGTTTTAGTCTGGATTTCCGTTGCGTTCCGTTTAGCGCCATAGTTCGAATAGTCTGCGCTTACTAATTCAGTGTAGTTCAGGTGCTTCTCAACCCAAAACGCGCGCAATGTCGTCTCTACCGCGCGAGGTTCTCGAGGACGTCCTGAAGCTGCTGGACCGTGGCACACTCGACGCCGTCCAGATCACCAACCGACGTTTTCCGCAACTAATTCGCGACCACATATCGGACGTCTGCTTCCGAAAAGTCATCTCTGCGTACTTCAACGCGCCGAGCGAGGAAGTCGATGGGTTACTGAGCTATTACTCAGTTCAAACGGACGACCCAAATGGGCCGTCCTGGCGACAAGTTTCGAACAAGCACGAGAACGCTACTCGACTGTTCTCGGAATTCATGCAATTGCTGCGGAGCTCTTGCGTCGGAAACTGCTTGATCAGTCGTAAGTTTATTGCTCATATGGTTGAAATTTTATGCTGGCGGTCTGCATTTGTGGGATGGTCGTTCGACAGGAAAATCCTTTGTGATGAGTATGCAGACCATGGAAAGACATGACTGCCTTTGTAGGAACCCATGAAATAGTGTCTGAACGAACATGTTTTAGTCACTACGCGTACGCTAAGTGCTAGTCAAAACTTCCCGTCGTTTTACGATGCGTTCAACAGAAATACTTGTTTAGAGCTGGTCTTCACGCCAGATCGTGCGGCAGTGGTTCTTCAAACGCCAATCGTGTGTGACGAGCTCATTCTCGATGCGGCCAGCTGCGCCGAACTGACGCCAATTCAGTTCCACAATGTCGTGCGGCACTTCTCGCCCACTTCATTGGACATCGACCGCTGTCGCCTTCGCGCATACCAGATCACCGACGGCTTCCTAGGAGACCTGCGCACGAACCGTGTGCGGCAAATAGTGTTCCAGAACATGGTTCCACTGGACGGTGTCAGCTTCCACGCGACGGACGACGCGATCATCGACTTTTGCGTGCAAGAAGACGTCCCGACGTTCGATCAGGAAGACACTTGTCCACTGAGGCTGCACCAAGAACTGGTCGTGTGCAACGGCACCTTCACAAAAGGCCTCTTCAAGCGTCTAGTCCAGGTAAACACCCGATGCAGTATGTACCGCACCACTGGCACACCTAAAAGAAATTGCAACACCACCCGCTTACGTATGTTCGTGCATACGTGCAAAACCGGTATAAGTAATCTAAGTCTCGAATGAAGGGCCTTGTATGGCGGGTAACGCGTCGAGAGTCGAGTCTCACCTTCGCATCGATTTCCATTTAGGCAAGCTCTGTGTCCAAGCGCGTGCGTCCGCTCCGAATCTTCGTGTCGGCGGTGCGCGTCGAGGACGATGACCTTCGCGACTTTGCTCAGCTCCTCTCGCACCGCGGCCGTGGCACACCGCTCGAGGTGCGTATCTACGACTTTCCCGGCGAGCAGCGTGGAGCAGTAGCAGCGATGCACATGCAGATTGTGCTGCACCCGAACGACAAGCTTGAACTGATCCGCGCTCAGCGTCCAAGCGAGCTCTTTCACGAGTAAGACTAGTGAATGCCTGTGCTAACTGACCAACTGATTTCTGTGATAACTGACCCGCCTCATCACCTGTTCAAACAAGTGTGGTTTGACAAATAAAACATCGTTTAAAGTCTCGTCTCGTTGACTCCAAATAAGGCAGTAGGCGATAGCAATATTTGCGATAACCGTCTACCGTTCCATGAACCAGTACCGCAAAAAAGCACCGAGGTAATTCTCCGTACGTCGCCGAACATATTTAAGGAAAGGACGGTTCCATAGGCTGTTAGCATATCTAGTGGTCGGACGGCCTGTTCGAACAGGAACCGCTACTACGGCTTCGTCGAAAAAGCATGGCTAAACAAGTGCAGTTACTGACACTCCGGTAGTTTTAGCTAAGTAATGCACGGTTGTCCTTCTTTTGTTTGTCTGCTTCGAAGATGGGTCTTTACACAGTCAGATAAGATGACAAAGAAAAGCGTTGAACGCGGAACATATGTCGGCGATTATTAAGCTGCCAGATCGAGTCATGTCTGTTGTGAGTGCAACTGCGAGCACTACTGATGGTCTCTAGCGGTAACCCATGGAGAAGCGTAAAAGTCATTTAACGACTAGTAGTTTTAGCTTACTGACACTCCGGTAGTTTTAGCTTAGTAATGCACGGTTGTCCTTCTTTTGTTTATCTGCTTCGAAGATGGGTCTTTACACAGTCAGAAAAGATGAAGGCATACGTCCACGCTCTTCCTACCAGAGTAACGCCCTTCATTGTTTATTAGCTCGTGGCATTTTGAAGCTCGAGGGGCCATTCGGGATTCAGTCGTCATTCTTGTACTCACGGTCGATGTGCTCGTATACATTGTTGACGACCTAAACGTTACGGTCACGTAATGCTACGAAATGTAATGTGACAATATGCAGTCAACAGCGGGAAAACCATCGCACTTACACGACGCAGAAATGTGCGCTCGGCTGAAACTGCGTCCCGATCGTAGAATTCCTCGATGCGATGAGCTATGCTTCCGGCCAGGTTCGTCTCACTGGCTGCTACAAGTAGTGCTCAACGGATACGCTTGAACAAGGGCATCTTACTCTTACTTGGGTTTGTCATAGTCTCTTTCTCCTCATTGCAGCCGTCACCATAGCAGTAGCAGTACATTTGAGCCACCGGCTATCGACATTCGATGTGACGTCCACGCAAACCGGTCGTTGGTGGTGATACCCTTCCGCTGAAAAATGGACCAGTTAGTCGCAAATGCGTCATTCAATGGTTTCTTCAATCCACATCCAAGGCACATCCAGTCCACTTAGCAAAGAGGCATACGTCCACGCTCTTCCTACCACAGTAGCCTGACCGCTCAGAGAGCTCGCGGTCGATCATGCTGCGTTCAAGGCCAACCCTTCTTTTAAGCTACATTCGATGCTTCGAAATAGTCGGCCTACTTACCGTATAATTCGCTACCTGGCAAGCGTGAGTGACGATGTTCGTCTCTTCGTCAAAGGTCAATATGCATGATTGGGAGTTCGCAAAGCACTCCGTCGGCAAGCTCTGTACCGAAATAGGCGCATGCTTGCTCTGATAACACCTAAGGGCAGTGGTGAAGCCAAGAAGGGCAAAGGCAATCAAAGTTAGCCTGCATCTCCCTTTGCTCGATACGGCTGAACGAATGGAGTAGGCTGAGCTATAACGCGATACTTATATCCGTTGGACCACGCTTGCAGCGAACGTGAGTCGTCGAAAACATCGCCCAGCGAAGCACCGCAAGTTTTGATCCGATTTAGCGGGTGCAGTCCCGTTAATTCGCCGCAGTTTGCTCCACTTTAATTGTCCAACTCAAGTAATCCGAAAAATGATCGCAGCGGACTTGTAATTCCGACGTGCCCGTCGATGGTGTCGTCAAGGTTTAGGCAAACGCATTGACATTACCGTCTTTTCTCTGATTCAGACCCTCCGCCTACCCGGAATTCACAGCTCGAATTCGGGTGTATTCACTTGAAATCTAAGACCATATTTGGATAGATATAGAAGAACGAAGCATTTTAAAACCATGAGAAAGTATACGGAGAAGAAACAAAAAAAGCATGAGCATTTAAATTTTGCAATATTCCAAATTTGAGTGATCGTAAAAGGGGGCAAATTAGAGAAAATACGGTAGATGTGCGCGGAATCACCTAAAGTCATTTTGTGCAAAGTACTTCCTTCTTTGCTCCTCGATATATTTTTGTCGTGGATATGCGCACAGTTTGCTTCGTATGGGATAGTTAGTGCCGATGTTCCTAGTCGATGGGTGTCGGCGTTTGGCTTTGCTGCTCACTCCTGCTTGATCGTGCAGGCCATAAATCTAGCCTGCAATCGGCTAACAGCAAAGTAGTTTAACTAACAAAGTGTTGACTTTTAACTTGTGCAATCGAGCAGTACCACGCGCGGAGTGCGCTTAATGCTACAGAGTGACCTTGACCTTCTTGACGCATTATGCCCTCGCGGATTCATTTCGTAAGCGGAGCTCGGCTGAGAGGGAACGGCGGCCGTCCGCTTGTCAGCAGCAAGTGGGCACACCGAAGCATCGATCCGCTGGCGCGTAGGTTGTGTTATCGATCACGAGCCGCGGTGGCGCGCAATCGCGCAACAGCATCACCGGAACGCTTGCTTGTTTATTTCGCATTTGCGTCGTTGCGTCTTCCTTTTTCCTTACAAACAATTTAAGATTTTTCCTTGTTGCGTGGGCGGGATAGTACTGAAGCAGAGAGATAAAAGCGTTTTCCCTGCTCCCAATGCATTGCACAAGATGAGTGCTATTATCACGATCGTACCGTCCGGGCTAGTGTTCTCGGTGTAAACAACGTCAACGTCTACTTATGTTCCCTCAACCTCCATCGTTAGCAGTTTCTAATGGCCTTATCTCGAGACTACTACTTACGAAAGAACGGTTGAATATACGATTTTGTTCACGGATTCCACCTTGCACGTTTGTGACAAGTCGCTGTTTAAAAAAAGAAATTATTGCATCGATCTTGTGGAACCATAATTTATCGTTGCGTAACAACAACGTTTAGCCACAATGGTGCCGCCTCCATCGACGCCTCCAAATGTGCGACTTTGGCGTGGCATAAGCCTCGGACCGGACGTCCGAGAGGAGTCGGCGGAAGAGAGGGGCAATCAGTTCTACAAAGAAGGATGTTACCAGGACGCCGTGGACGCCTACAGTCTCGCCCTTGTGTACAACGTCAGCGCCAAGACGCTCTCGAATCGCTCTCAGGCCTACATCAAGCTCGAAAAGTAAGAAAAATTTCGGTCTTCGCGGTGGGGACGAGGACTGCGCATCTAGCTAAGTATATTATTTTGGCTAAGTTGGGCGAATATGATTTTTTATTCTCTTAGATACTTGCTGATGTACAATACCCGTTGCAAGTTTTCCTGTTTTTATTTCTCTGGAGTTTTATTTCCGAATTTTCAGCAACTGGCTCGCCTACATCGACGCCAACGAGGCCGTGAAGCTGGACGAGTCACTGGGCAAAGCGTGGTACCGAAGTGGCGCAACTCTCGCAGAGCTCGGGTTCTACAAGGAGTCAAAGAAGTCACTCCAGAAGTGCCTGAAGCTCGTTCCACGCGACAAGGCGACGATGAAGCTACTGAACCGGATTGAGGGCAAGAAGGTAAGCCCGGCGGATAGTTTAACACACAGGCGTAGCTAGTCTGCCAGAGCAGTAAAGTTTTCACGTGCCGGTCATTCTATGCGATGTCTTGGTCTTAGTCTTAGCGCTGGCGTAGGCCAAGTTCTTAGGCTTAGCCTTCGAGCCCAGGCTGTACATTCGGCCTTATGCTTAGAAAGCAAGCAGTAGAGAGCAAACAATGACTAACTATGCAGCTAAATTTCAGGATTTTACTCAGTGCTCTTTCGTCCGATGAGCCGAAGATCGATGCCAGCAAGATGGCCAACTACGACCCGCTGGAGAGCGACTCGCCCGCGTACGGTCGCGAATTCTTCCTCGGCGACCTCAACCGCTACCTGCTCAACAACCGCTCGCCGCCCGCGAATCCGCGCATGAAGAAGTTCCGCTACAGCGTCAAGACGTGGAAGACGGCGCCAGAGCTCTCGGAGACCTTCTGCAATTTGGCGATTTATGCGCGTGGCCGCGAGGACTTCGTGGAGTTGGGCACTCTTCGACTCTGCTTCACAATGGACTATGTTGCACTCTTAAATCGCTCCATCGCGCATATGGCGGCCGAGAGATAAGTTTACGGTTATTCTTGTTCATGTCCGTGATGGCGATCTCCATAGCGGCTGATGTGATGTGCCGCTATGGCAGCTTAGACCGTACCTTTCTGCGGTATGGAGTACGATACGGCCTTGGCCTGGTGCGGGTTTCCGTATCGTACCTATTGGCGCAGTACGGAGTAATGTTCTACGGCTGAAAAGGCACTAGTACGGAACATATTACGTCCTTAATAAAGACCGTATTAGCACTCTATTTCTGTACCGTATTTCCGGTACGCAGTACGGCACGTGAGGGTCGGTACAGTACAGGAGGTGCAGCACGGTACGGAGTGCGATACGTCGTGTGTCGCGTCAAAGTATATATCACTTCACCGGCTTCACTATTTCATGTCGGTGTCGCATCAACGATGCGCGCTTTTTTTTGCAGGTTCCTGCTGTCCTACATCGACGCCTGCGTGTGCTTCGACGCAGCGCTGAAGCTGATGTTTCCCGAGGGCCTGCTTCTGTCGTCCGCCTACAAGTCGGCTGCACTTGACGCGTTGGGCTTCTTTCAGCGCGCCAAGAAGGCTCTGGAGCCTGCTCTGCGATTAGGGCCCCAGATGCCCCAAGTGCAGATCTGCCGCCAGGCTCTCGCAGTCAAGAAGGTAAGCTCTTTGGTGGGCCATGTACGTGGCGGTCCCTATGGACTTTGGGTCCCAGCTAGGGACCGCCCCACGTCCTCGTACTTCAAGGTCCTATGTCCGACCCGTAAGTCGTAATTGCCGCAAGTGATTAGCTAGGCTGAAAGGACGTCCATTATCTTTGTAAACTTTGGGCACACCAACGGGGAGAACGGGGTTAAATGCCGAAAGAAAGACTATTCTCCAGCGCCAAGCTCTATCACCCAAGGCCGTACTAACTTCTTTATGACGACCAGTACGGGCATAATGAGGCCATAGGATGCCGACGGCTCGCTTGCCAACGAAACTCTCCGTTTGGCACTTTACTTAGTCGCTTTCAGAAAGACGATCCGAAAATTGATCCGGCCCTGCTCGACAACTACGATCCGCTCGCTGGAGAAGGCTTCGCCTACGACGTGCGTCGGAGGGTCTACACGGGACTTCTGAAAGCGATGGGTGAGTAAGATGTCCAGCCCACTGTACCAGACCTAAAGAGTTTCAGAGAAGATCTACGACGACGAGCCGGGGCCGTTATGGCCGAACACGAGCATTCGCGAGTTGGAATGGTAAGATGCTCAAGCGGGCGACGCGGTGCCCAGCTGGTTGAGGAGATTTAGGCTTTTAGTGGTTTAGATCAGCATAGCATGGGTGACGAACAGTTCAGCATTTTTAAGGACGCTGTTTTTAAACTTAAATACGCTGGAAGAATGTGCAAAGCGCCTTTTCTTTTAGGCACATCATCAACGAAGGACTGAGAGCGATGCGTTCGGAGACTTTCGTTTACGCTGCGATTCTCTTGTCGGTCGTCATCAGTGTCAGCGATCGGACGGACTACGCCCTTCTTGCCAACCGCGCGCAGGCCTGGCTCCATGGACCGCTGGTTCAAAAGTATGTGATAGCAATGTCCTTTCAGTGGTCCTGCTTGAGTAGTTGCTTTTGCTACCTGCTCGACAACTACGATCCGCTCGCTGGAGAAGGCTTCGCCTACGACGTGCGTCGGAGGGTCTACACGGGACTTCTGAAAGCGATGGGTGAGTAAGATGTCCAGGCTGCTTTGGAAATGTTCATTAGCGTTTTCGAATAAAAGTAGGCTGATGCAGAAGATATGGACGATGTTTTGAACGTGCTCTTATTGTCAAAACCATTTTCCCTTAATAAAAAATGTGACCTCTTAAACTAAAACACTTGTTTTACTCTACGAAAAAATTTTGGATGTGGAGGCGCTTAGCTACAGGCCTGCCGTGACGAGAGTTATTATACCACTAACGTCGACGTTTTTCAGCGCCTACAGCGCGTACATCGACGCCAGCAAGGCTCTCAAGCTTCGTCCGAATTTCGGGCCTGCCATTTACTTCAAGTCGGTCGCTCTGTACAGGCTGGGATTCTACGAGAGGATGCGCCACTGCGCCCGACTCCTGCACCAGAAGAACCCCGGTTTTGACGCAGAGCCGCTCAACGACGTTCTTGCGACGGTCGCTGGACTGGTAAGTGCCCGCGTAGACATCTAAGAGACTGCCGACTTACCGGCAGGATCTTAGCTCCAAAACCGGGATTCAGGACGCGGTCGCTCAAAATGGGGGTTGGGGATTAGGGAGCAAGTTGAATTACCTACATGGGGTAAATGAGGCGGTACGAAGCTGGTCGTCGCAGTCATTTTTCCACAAAACCTTTGAGCTTTTTGGCGACTCATAAAACGCTGAAACAGCTTACCTCACTAGATGATCACAGAGCGACTCACGGTCGTAAAAGGCCAGATGTTACGTCCGCGTTTAGCCCGACCGTCCGTTGCTCGTGGCGACGATGCTCGACGAGTACGACCCGCGACAAGCCGACGCCGCCGTCTTAAGGACGCCCACGACGCGTGTGACATTCTCGCCGTCCTCAACGAGGTCAAAGGCGCTAAGTGTTTGAAGGAAGGCGACGTGGAGAAGGCGCTGGAGCATCTGAATCAAGCCTTGTGCTGCGGCAAGCCGCCGGGTGTGCTGAGCCTCCGTGCCAAGGCTCTTTTGAAGTCGAAGAGGTAAGTCTTCGTCATCATAAACAAACTGAATGTTGCTTGTAGTTATTCAACACGAATTCACGATAAGGCATAGAGTGGGCTAGCCATAGGTCTTGGTGAGAACTAATACTTATACAAAGGTCCTTTGCGAGACGTAGGTTAGTACTACGCTCAAGACTAATTTACGTTCTTGTTATTTTGACGTAACCCTTAGACCCATTCTACACGGCCTAAAGGTCGTTCTGCCTACCTTAGAACTCGCATTTTATGCTTCGGAGGTCTCGTTAGCACTCCGTCGGGTACACGTCGCTTTGTGGGCGTTTGGCCGTGTTGAGTGTTGTCACGTGCGGGTAAAGTAAAACCGTCCTTAAAGACTAGGGTAACCCATGGTGCCCTTTGCTTGATGCGACAGCTTTAGACTCAGTTGTATTGGGCTGGGAGTTTAATGCCTTTTTCTTAAATCGGAAATGTTGCGACGAACGCCTGATAGTTCTTAAGGACTCTTAAAGATAACGTTTTGCAGGTACCTCGACGCCTATGCGGACGCGATTAGAGCGGCCAAGTACGATCCGACGTTCCTCGAAGCCGTCGAGCTGAAGGGTCAAAGCCTTGCCGCAATGGGATACTTCACAAAGGCGCACGCGTGCTTTCGCGAGGTGATCAAGTTCGACCCGAAGAACGACGACGTTCGTCAGCGCATGGGCTCGATCAAGAATAAGGTAAGCGCACCGTGGTACGCCCTGGGTCACTGCGAATACCATCGGTTCAGGATTCCTGTCAGTTGATGTGGCCTTGAAGTCATCAGTGTCCTCATAAGTTTGGAGCTAATCCATGAGCATTCGCTTTAGCTCGACCGCTTCATGGAAGGACCCTTCGCTCGTCCTGGAGGTCGAGGAAAGCATCGTCCGTACCTGCACATGCGAATGCCGTTGAAGCTTCTCACGCATTGTTGCCCCGTCTGACCGATCTCTCTCTGTCATTGTTTCCCAGATGCTAACCACACTTTCTGAGTGATTACGAGTTTGCGTTGTTGTCTCTTGGCCAGTTTCCCACGTGCATAATCACTTATCGGACGGCTTACTTACTTTTTCGCATCTCTGCATAAACGAGTTTGTCTCGATGGGACTCTACTGATGGACAATGGAATCGGGTGCTAAAACGAGTCTAGGCACTTTTGAAGCGTCTCTCGTCCTGTTGGGTTTCTCGCAAGAAAATGGGGGGGGGGGTATTATTTGTCGTAGGAGTCTGTAGACGGGAGGTACTATTACCGGGGGGGTCACTAATTGGGGGGGAGGGTCCTATTACCTACGGGTTTTACGGTAAAGGCTTCGTTGGAGTAGCACAAGTATTGTTGTCATTCCGTGCTTAACGTGCAGGTGACCCGTTGAAGTCCTCATATGCTGAGTCGTTTCGCTGCGGCCCTCCATGTGTATATTTACGGCGTAGGGAGGCGGGGTAGACCTGCACCGTTGCCTTTCCGCCATCACATTCGCCCCCACTTCTGTGATCTTTTACAAGAAAACCGATCATCTTTGCTCCTCCGCTTCTTTTCTTCCTCGCCGACAAGCAAACCATTAAACTAGTTATTGCTAAACTGGCTGAAGTTTGTTATTACTTGTGGTTTTTTCCTGCATTTTTCTCGGGCGAGGGTTTCGCTAAGTGCATTATGCGTCCCCTACCTGGAAGGAAATACATTAACTTGTTTTAGATGCCAGCTGCGAATAAGGGAGTCCAATGCAACATATGCGGGCAAAAGTTTCAAAGCAGAGCCGGACACGTGCACGGCCGGACACATCCAGGTGAAAAGCCGCATGAATGCAATGCTTGCGGAAAAACGTTTTCGAGCAAGAGTCACTTAACTTTACACACGCGGACCCACACAGGCGTGAAGCCTGTTCGGATGTTCGGATTGCGACTTCGCGTCCGTGTCATCGTCGAACCTTTCTACGCACAGACGCCATGCGCATGCGCACACTCACACAAGGCTCTACGCCTGCGACGTGTGCAAGAGGCACTTTAAGCACGCGGCGGATCTAGGATCCCACACTCAGATTCACACAGGCGTGAAGCCGTTTAAGTTTGACTTTTGCGAGACATGATTTCGCCGGTCATCTTGTCTACGTGTTCACATTCGCTCTCACACGGGAGAGAAGCCGTATGAATGCAACCAATGCGGGAAGAGTTTCCATACGTCATCGAACTTAGCAGTCCACGCACGGCTGCATACTGTCGTGAAGGCACATATGCGTACCTATTGTAGCAAGACATTCTGCCAAAGACGGCACTTGAAAGCACACCAAGGAACCCACACCGGCAAGAAGCCGTATCAGTGCACCGCGTGCGACAAATGTTTCACGACGATTTATCCGTATAGACTAAAGGGCTGGATCATATGCGTGACAAAAAAGTTTTCGGGCGTTCGATGGGGCTTCTGAAGCTACGTACAACAGGACGGTTTCAGTCGAATCCGTCGTTTAGAAAAATGTTATGATCGATCAAAGTTGCAATACCTGACTTCTGCTTCCATGCGATAGCGAGCGCTATGGAAGCATGCCCATAGCGGGTAAGCAGAGAATTTCTTTCATTTACTATGAACACAATTGAGCAAGCGCTTTATGCTAGTTCCAAACTTCATCGAAGAAATCGTGAGCTTCTAAACAGTAATCCTCGTGGGGTTCCTCTACGTCCGGCTTCGGTTCGAAGAATTCTTCGTGATCCTTCTTCCCGTGACGTACGATCGCGTTCCACAAGCGGCCGTCCTCGGATTTAAAATGTACCTGGACAAGAATAAATACGTAAAGATTCTTTTACGCTTGTACCAAACTTCGTTTGGATACCTACCAAGAGCCTGATTCCGTTCCCATGATCAGCAATATTGTAGCGGACATGGTGCATGTATTCCATCCAGGCATATCGATCGTATTCCTGATAACGTGACGGCTGCACGCCGACGTCTAAGTTGCTCACATCGAACGGCAGATGGTCCAAGCGTAGCTCGACGTCACACGTGAGCTGCGAACTCTTGCTCGCCTAGAGAAATGTATCCAGTACGTTGGGATGGTATAGCGTAGTACCTCCACAACTTTCTTGAAAAACGCAGGCGTTATGTTTACCCACGTGATCTTCAAATAGCGTTTTTCAGGCATGGCCAAACCGCCATCCAGTGCAAAGCAGTAGCTGACGATGCCTTCTTCCGTAACTTTGAGCTTCTCGTCATCATCGTAAGGTTCAGTGTCGCTAGGGCACACGTGAAGCTCGTTGCAGCCACAAGTTCGGAGCATGTCCAGTCGGTTGTCGTCGATTTGCCAAACTGAAATTCAAGGCATTCGCGTATTTATGAAACTCATTTATGCCCTGCTTCCCCCATCGTACCTGGAATGGACGAGTCGACAAGCACGAGACAACGAAAAGTGCTCCCGCCGAGCGTCTCGCCCAGCGAGTCCTCATCACCATTTGCGAAACTACAGTTTCGAAAGCCGATCTCATCTATAAGCGCCGGTGCCGAGATGATTGCATTTTTCGGAGGAGCCCGTAGATGCCCATAGACGCTGAAGTCGCTAACGAAGCAGGAAGAAAGGTACGATGCCGCCTTCTGCACATCCGCATCTGTTTCTAAAACGCTAACGATCCAGCTGCTGTCAGAGCAGATGAAATGTTGCCTTGCGTTTTACCTGCTATTTTCCGTACAAAGCGTTTCGTATTTCGTAGCTGCACTCACCTATTTGAAGCTCTACTTCGTCAGCACCGTCCCTCTCGCCCGCCGCAAGGATAATGCTAAGCCTATGCGTTTTGTTCGTTGGATTCGGATAACCGCGTGGATCGCCTTCGTAGACCACTCGATCGACGTTTCGAAGCGGCATTCGCTTGTTCTCGAAGAGAGAACACAGGCGCCTGTTGGTGATCTGCTTGCCGTCCAAATCGAACCGACCGAGCCAGAGGAGTACCTCGAGCATTGTTTCTTGCGGGATTTGCGTCTAAATGAGGTTGACAATGATCGTTATCACGGGATTCATTTCCCCGATTATTTAACCCCAAGCAAGATAGATAGAGAGAAATGCACTAGAATCCTAGGAAACTCGAAAACGAGAACGTTCAAGGCTTTCTAATTCTGGATTACCCACCTGTTGGTTGCCTTCGTTGCATTTTCGTTTCGCTTGAACATGCTCGGATGTTGACTCCATGGTATCCTAGCTCAAAATCGTTTAAAACATTGATGAAGGCAGTAGTTTCAACGCATTCAGCGAATCGGAAATGCAATGCGTCAAAGAAGCTCGAAGTAGCAAACGCTTTCAAGGGACAATTAATCAGCACATGCTAGCGACTGCGTGAGCCAAAGAGACCGACCGCCGCTTGCGTTGTGTTCCATGAGCTGCGGATCGATTCCATGACGCACACACCGGAAGTAGCGCGACGTTACGCGGAGCATCAAAAAGAACTTAGGCAGTTGTCGCAAGACTAGGCTGGAAGGACGATCAAAGAATCACACGGGTTACTCCGACATTAGGCAAGCCAGTATGCTCAATGTTGCTTACTGGCTTAGAAAACTCATTAGGGGTAAAGCCGAAAATATGGGGGCAGCATTATCGCAAGCAATAACACGCAATCCGAGTTTCAAAATATGGCTTCACTGCATAAATTAACCACGTTTTCTGAAGATTTTTCGTTATCTTAAAGCACAAGGAAACCAAAACATGTGGCGTGTTTTACGAGCAGACCGACTGGCGAGGGATAGCTGAAATGCCCGATGGCCAAGGGCTTCTAGGATCGTGAAATACGACAGGTAATAAAATACTTTTCGACCGGGAACGTAGGGATAATTTAACTTTTCCGAAAACGCATGCAACGTGTCACAATCGGACATGCGTGCGCACAGCCATGCGTAGCAAGCGATACTGCAACATGCGTACCGGGCTACGCCGCATGCGAATGCATGGAACCGTGCTTAAAAAATTGTGAGGGAATTAAGTTATCAATCCTTTTGTTGCGGACGTTGCCTTGCGCATTCTGCTTCGTCTGAACCAGGGCTGGGGGATAGGCGAAACCATGCAATTTTTGTTGAAAATTTTGGTAAAATCGCCGAAAATCCGCCTGGCTGCGAGCAAAAAATGGCTACCTGAAATACCTGAAATTTAGCTCAAAACCTGAAAACTGAGACCTGAACCCGAAATCGCCTGAAAACTGAAAGCTGAAACCTGAAGTCAGGCGCAACCTTCTCCTATAGCGTGTTCAAAACAGCCCGCCGCAGGCGATACCCACGAAAATTTAGGCAAAAAATTGATAAATAAAGTCAAAATTTGCTCTGGCGTCGCCTAGTGGCGGGCCAAATTCAAATCGGAAAAACGACTAATGTCGGTGCTTTTTCTCATGACCGAGACCGAGACCAGACCCCCGAGAGTCTCGGTTTTCGAGACCGAGACCCGCAGCCCTGGTCTGAACGTCGGCTAAGCGAGTGTCGTCAGTCCATTCGTGGTGATCGCGGTTACGATTATAAAATCCGACTACCTCATGCTGCTTTGTTCTCCCGTACCGACGTGCGATCGTATGCACCTTCTGGAGAACCATGTTTTCCGGTGCTGGCACAAACGTGGCATCGCTTTACAACCACGTTACAAAAAACAATGCCTTAAATCGCTTAACATTTCGGTGTCAGATGGAACTCACGCTGGGGAGAGGGGGACGGGGAATCAACGAGATCCTCGCCGCGAATTGGCATGGCTCCGTTAGCTTACCAACTTAATCGTAACAAATGTCGTATAAGTTCTGAGAACCTTCACATCCATGTCGGGTAGGGCGAGGAATCCAAAGAACGATAAATTTATCGAGGAACAGTTCCTCATTACTGTTTCATCCAAATAATATTTATTTCCGTATACTCTAATCACAATTGCGTAAGCTGGTTACGCTAGTATTCTAAGTCAGGCTCTTGCACCTCGTGGTCCTTGCGTGATTATAGGTATTCAACCGGCCTCGGTTCAAAGAGTTCTTCGTGATCTCCCATGGCGCATGGTTACATTCCACTCCTCGCCGTCCTCGGATTTCAAGTGTATCTGAACAAGAATGTCCACTTGTGAACGTCAGTTTAATGACTACCAAGAGCCTTATTCCACTTCCGTGATCAGCAATATAGTAGCGGACGTCGTGCCGGTGCGTTTCGAATACGATATCGTACTCTGAGTGACGTGACAGCAGCACGCCGACTTCTATCTTGCTTACGTCGAGCTGCAGTTCGTTCAGGCATAACTCGACGTCACACGACAGTGGCGAATTCTTACTCGCCTCAAAAGTTCGTTAATTGCAACGAGACGAGAAATACTACACTGAACCTCCACGACTTTCGTGAAGAACGGTGGCGTTATGGTCGCCCTAGCGATTCGCAAAGTGCGTCTTTCAGGCATGGGAAACTTGTCATCCAGCGTGAAGCAGTAGCCGAGGATTGCTTATTCGGACACTTTGAACTTTTCTCCACCATCGCCAGGCTCCACATGGTAAGGTACTATGTGGAGCTCGTTGCAGCCGCGCAGTCGTAGCCACTCCATTCGTTTATCCACGATCTGCGGACCTGGAAGTCAGATGGTAGCGTACTTTTGAGATTCTGAAGCCCTCCACAACCGTGCGATACCTGGAGTAGAGGAGTAGATGCGATCGAGTTTGAGACTTTGAAAAGTGCTTCCGTCGAGCATCCCGACTAGGGTGTCCTCCTCACCGTCGTCGAAATTGCATAGCCGAAATTCGAGCTTAAGAATAAGCGGAGGCGCCGCGATGATTGCATTTTTCGGGAGTGCATCGCGGTGCCCGAAGACGCCGAAGTAGCGCACGAAGCAGGAAGAAACGTATGAAACCACCTTCTGTGCATCCGCATCTGTTTCTAAAACCGAGGACGTTGAAAACTCAAATCGAACGCTGCATTTCTGAAAATTTGTAACATGAACTCACCAATACGAATCTCGATCTCGGCAGAATAGCTTTCTCGAAAAAAGATGCTTAGCGAGCTTTTGCACGGAGGAACGTTGAAGTTGCGCCATTCGCCGTTGTACTCCACTCGATGTACCTTACGAAGCGGCATTTGCCTGTTCTCGACAAGAGAGCTGAGGCGCCTGGTGGTTGCCTGCTTGCCATCCAAATCAAACCGGTCTAGCCATAAGAGCACTTCCAGCATGGTTTCTTGCGGTATCTGCGAAAAATATGCACCATGGACGTAAAAATTGAGCGTAAATTTCAGTCCCCAGCTTCTCTAGAAAGTTTTCTTGTGTTTTTCAGGGTCTGCATTCGGAACCCTCTGTTAGTGAGCAAACGAAATAGATAGTAAGGAAAACGTAGCAGCCTCCGGATTCCAGAAAACAAAAATATTAGATTAGTGAAGATTACATTTCCTTGGCCTTCAGTGCGCCTTCGTTTCGCTGGAACTCCATCGGTTCTAGACTCCATGATTTACAGCTGAAAAATCTCGGGGGTTAATAACTAGGGACGCCTTCAGCGAGCCGAACTTCAATGCGTAGTGGAATGCCCGAAACAATAAAGGCTTTCGACAGAAACCAAATCGATGTACACTAGCGACAAAATGAGTCGAAGATAAGGTCGACCGCGCGTGACTGTTCGTTTGCTTTGCGTTCCGTGTGTGACGCATATTTTGGCACCGGCGTAATGAGTCCATATAACCGCTGTTTGTGCACTAATATCGGCTTAAATAAACGGCTGGTGAGGCCTCAGTTATTCGCGCAAAATGTAGCACTCAGCAGTTGTTGACACAGTACTGAATGAGGTGTCTGTGACGATGCAGTAAGGACGGGTGGACGGACGTTCTCCGACGTCTCTTAAAGTCTCTGCTTAGCGCTATTCGACGGCATAACAATCGCTAACCTGTAACGAGGCTATACGGCCATTAAAAGAATACCTGTGACACCTATCGGTGACGTACATTCCCCGCGGTGGTTAGCGCGTGCGGACGTTGGCGCGACGAGCGTCGATATGCGGTACAAACGGGATGACTGGCCAAACAACTGGCAAAACGGTAGCGATGCATGAGGATACACGAGTAGCGTACCGAGGATCCGAATTTAGGGGGAGGGGCTAGGGTGGGCCAAGATGTTGACCGACAAAAAATCACCTTGGTCCCTCCTTACCTATAATTCTGCGGCCGCCGCAATCATAAGGGTCAACCTTTTTTCAAGTTTTCGGACCGTTCTTGAATTTAGGCGAGGATGCCCCCCTGTACCAAAGGCCGGTACGCCATTGGGTACACGTACTTCTCCGTTGTATTTTACACTCGAGCAGCCTTTGCATATATCAGGATAAGCATGTTTTTAATGACACAATAAAATAGTCGGTAGCCTAAAACAAAGGAACGATACTTTGGCGGACTATCAGCTCAGTAGTCCCGCTTGCAGACGCCGGCTCGCATTATGGCGAACTCGCCCTTGAAGTGGTCCCATTTCCCGTAGAACCCTTCGCCCCAGTACTCCGGCGTGTCCATTGGGTCGCCGTAGATGCTCACGTAAGTCTTCGAACTGAAGGTCTCGAAGTAGGGTCACAGCGGACCCCAGTTCTTGTAGTCCGTCAGTCCGAGCGCTGTGCCGTCGCTCCACTTGAAGCCTGTGAAGGGTCCTCCCGCGTCGCGGTAGAGTCCGATCCACACGGCGGCCGGGCAAGTGTTCGTGCAGACCGGCATCTTGTGACTCATAGAAGCGAGCTCTGAGAAAAGTGACCATGGTCGGAAATTAGCCGCCACAACGAGGCAAACGCGTGTGCTAACTTTAACATTTACTCGTTTGAAAAAAAGTTCCGTGGCCCTTGGCCTTGCATCAAGCCAGGCTACCGATTAATGTGGGTTGACAGTCAACTGCGATGCAAACTGCTAGTTTGTATCTCTCGCAGGTGCAGTTTAAAAATGGATCCATTAGGTAGTCCACAGGCAATGTCTGTGCTTAGGCTGCAGAAAATACTTCTGGTAGAACTTACTTCAAGGCAAAAGATTTCAGAGTGCCGATTTTTTGGCGTCCCACCGGCTACATAAGCATTCATCAAGTACCCCCCCCCCCCCGAACTTGCTTACCACGGATGAAGTCGTTCTCCACTCGATCACGAATCGATGCGAGGTGAGCTCCATGTAAGTTGCATTTCGTCTCATGAATAGGCCAAGTTTGATTGTCGCCAAGAACCTGAACATGTCAGGCATGACCTTATGTAGCTACCGATATGATCTTTATTAATGAATCAACTTTAATTTTCCCGGTCCTACAAAAATACACGTATGGAGGGTGGCGGCAGCCTTCACTTTGCGTCACTTTTCACAAAAGGCGAAAAAGACGCTTAAATGTGCCGTGGGCTGGTGCCAGTGCCCCAGCATTACCACTTTTTCTGGCCATTACCATTACCATTACCATTACCCAAATTCTGGCCATTACCAATACCTTGCCATTACCATTTCCCACTAGCCGATTTCTGGCCATTACCATTACCACCATTACCCACTACCATTACCTGCGTGATTTTTTGAGGTTTTTTCTACCGTGAAGGTCGCGCATGGGTATGTCTTATTGTTCATGGTGTGCTGTATTGTGTGTCTACGCATTTAGGAAGCACTCACGTTTGCTATCGTCCATGCGCGGACGTCGTTGCTAATGAGGATTCCATGCGTATTAGGGATAGGGAGTATATGGACGTAGGAAGCAGGGTTGTTCCAGAACCGACCCTTGACCGAAACTGGAACTGGAACCGACCACCGGAACCGGAACAGACCACCTGACCGGAAACGGAACCAAGCAAAAAAGGCGGAAAATTGTGTTTCCGCTAGTTTTGCGCATTGTCATTCCATCGATTTAACTTTAACAATAAAATAGCCCGCCGCTAGGCGCCGCCGGAGCAAATTTTTACTTAATTTGGGAAATATTTACGTAAAATTTCGTCGGTTTCGCCTGCGGCGCGCCAGACCGTTCCTGAACCGACCCTTGACAGAACCGGAACTGGAACTGACCCCCGCCCCCCACGAACCGAAACAGGTACTGGAACAAACTACACTGGGAGGAAGGGATCACCGCTAGGCGCCGCCAGAGCCTATTCTTGATATATTTTTTCTAAAAGATGGCATACGACTTTTGTTGGTGCCCCCCCCCCCCCCCCCCCC
>JNEY01000445.1:118060-140662 GCA_020875895.1 Aphelenchus avenae
GAGTACCATACAATTGGGCAAAATATCAAATGGGCATTTTCATTTGGGCATCATTATTTGGGCACATTTTTAATTGGGCATTTTTAATTGGGCACTTTTCATTTGGGCATTTTTTAAATGGGCTTTTTCATTTGGGCACCGCTTTACGAGAGAAATACGAGCCGATGTGAACTGAGTCGATTTGGCGCTAGATGTATTTATGTTCGAATGCACTGAGCCTGAACTAGTAGACTGGGCTAGTGCCTAAGCCAGTACGTGCATCGCTCGGACGCTTCGCGTCCTCGCGGTGCGAAACCCCCCCACCGCCCGCTCTCCCTAGCCGCAGGTGATTGCTTTTGGCTGAGATACACTACTAAGCCGGGTGCGCAACACTACTAAGCCGGGTGAGATACAATAACTTTTGAACGAACTAAGTGCTATCGGCCAACACGCATCGCTCGGACGCTTCGCGTCCTCGCGGCGCACTTTTTTGTGTTATATGGGGCACTGTCCCGGTAGTGCCATCCGAGAGGCCTATCCGCTTTCGCCAACCCGGCCGCGGACGGTGCCCTTCCAAAAATTGCAATCACCTGCGTCTGAGGTGTCGCGAGCAGTGAGGGGGTTAACGGGCACTGAATGCACGCCGACCAACGAAATGGAATATGGCAGGTGTACAAGGTCCGCTCGGGCGGCAGACGACAAATAAAACGCACTCTCTCGCGTAGCGGACTTGTCGGCAGTGATGTGAACTCTCGCTTACCCCGACGCACGTGCGCCGAAGAAAAAAGAGTGAATCCGCCGAGGAAAAAGTCTGCAACTAATTTTACCTGCCGTGAAATACTGCACATGGCGTTACCGGTTAACGTGCAACGTCAAAGTTAATGAAACTATTTTTAAGCTAGCATAATGTGCGCAAAACGTCTTCGGAACCGTAATAGAGCTCTTTATTACCTTTTGATCCTGCATACGCATTAGCGTATAATACCGGGTAAAGTCAAAATAATAGGCAACCATAAAGGCAAGGAGACAAACCAAGTGACGTCTTAAACACCATATGCATAAACAACGGACGAGACACCCGTTACTCCTCGTCTTCGACGTCGAAGCCATTAGCATCGACCAAAGCGACTATTCCACCGGTTGCTACTGCTTCCTCTGCCTGAGAATCGAGGGTGGCGTCGCAATAAACAGTCGCAACGCCTCGCAAAATTTCCTCGACGGTGCGCGTATGCTCAGTTTCGAGGATTTGCAGGATGCGCTTGCGCCGCTCGCGGTAAACCTTACGAGACTTCGTCGGAGTGCCGCCAGCGACGAACGCCTCGTACTCGGTTTCGATGTTGTTGAACAGAGACCGAAGCAGCTCGATGAACCGCCAGAAGGAGGGGTGTTCGACGCCGAAGTGACGGTTAATCTTGCGGTTCATGGACTCGGCGTAGTTGTTTGTGGTGTCTTGACCGAGACGAAGCCGGTCATAGACGGACCACATGTCGGCCGGGAACTGCGGGGTGACGCGACGGTTGCGAACCATTTTGCCTAAAATGAGTTTATGAGTGGAATGAACATGACGGAACGTTTGCTTCTTGTTAACATGCGCAACACTAACCCAGGTAGTACTGCTCAAACCAATCGAGTATTGGCTGAAGGTCTTCGTAAAGGTGCTGACGCAGCCAACCGAATGCTTCTTCCAGGCGATGGGGCGGAATGAAGGCGAGGGCCAGCACCATCCGAGCAGTCTGTGCAAACTCGGGATCGGTGCGATACTGTGGCATGAGTCCAAGAGCCGAGATATGCTTGCGGAAGATGCTCGCAAGGTGAAAAAAGCATCCACCGAGTGTTGCATTCTGCCACGTCTGGCGAATAGTCGAGATCAGCGCCTGCTCGAAGTCGAGGTAGACGACCTCCGGGGAGAAGCCGGGAAACTGCTAAAACATTTCTTGCCATTCCAAAAGTAGCTTCCTTCGCATACCTCTATGATGTGTGTTAGCAGAATGTTGTAGCACAACGCCGATTTGCAGGGAAGCAACGCCATCATAAGCGGAGCCACAAGCTCGCCTCGCTTTCCAAGAATCACGAGCATCTGATAAAAGGGCTGGGGCACTATTTTGAACGTTCCGTCGATGAAAATCTCCGTGACACGATGCAGGTACTCGCTGATGCTCGCACGACCGAAGAGGAGGGCTCTGGAAACCAGCTCTTAGATGTTCTTTGCTATGCCTTTTACCTGGCGTCAGAGCGGTTATGCGAGAGTGGAATCTTCAAGTCGCCGAGAAGAAACATCTCCCGGTGTCCGTTCGACGCACTGTAGAAGCGGTAACGTTCCGGAATCTCGAAGTCGTAACTGCGCGGATTCTCTGGAGCTTTTGCAGCGTCACTTCGAGCGCGTTTAATGAGCTGATTGTACGCTGTCATGGGAGGCGCAGCATTGCGGACTGCCTGAGACACTCCAGTGAAGACGGTTGCGATAATCGTGGATGGATTCTAAAGCGAACCTTTGAAAGCTAATTTGTACACGCGTAACTACTTCAAGCGTTTCCAACGCACGCTTGCGAATGTTGTTGTGCATTTTCGCAAGTTCGACTCGCGCTGGATCTGGCCCATGCGTGTGGATACCGAGTGGAACTGCTTCACCGAGTGCCGTGTCAACAACGAGCCTGAAATGCACATAGTTCGTGAACCAAATGTCATTTCATCGCACTTCGCATTACACTCGTTCTTCAGTACGCAACGGTAACACCAACAACAACATTAACCGAGAACGTTGAGCAAATCGGTCAACAAAAGGCTTCTGTTGGCTTTTGTCACTTAAAGTTCGCGAAAGGTCATGACCTGCACCGTACATGTTGACACATCGCCACAATAAGCCGCTTCGAAATCACACATTTAACTGCGGAAAGACTAAGGCCGGAAAACTAGTGAATTTAGAAATTTGCCTAATCGTACTATTGCCGAATTGAAATTTGCCGAAACGTACCTTTGCCGAGTTAAATTTTGCCGAACTGAAATTTGCCGAAACGTACTTTTGCCGAAAACCTATTTGCCGAAACGTACTTTTGCCAAAAAAAATCTTGCCGAAACGTTTTTTGCCGAAACGTTTTTGCCGAAATGTACGGTTCCCACTTTGACCACACCACTCCGTACGTATCGGACAAAGAGATCATCCCAGTGTCATGGCCTTGTTGCCCTTACGTCGTCGAACGATTGAGAGCAACTTTGGTCATTGTCGAGTGGCTCCCGGGCGTGAACCCTACCGCCTTGCAAACGGAATGTTATGATGGCAAACGGAAGCTAGTAGGAGCATTTGTAGGGCTTTGCGCCGGTGTGCGTCCTCATATGTACATTTAAGTTACCTTTGTGTGAACAGATTTTCCCGCAAACATTGCATTCGTGCGGCGCAGATTTGCCCATGGTAGTGAGAGCAAAGAGCAGTTATGAAATTACTTTCGGCGAGAAAGGCCTGGAAATGTGAAAAACACTAGCAATAATGGACGTGAACAGTAATGCACACTGGAATTCAGTGCGGTTAGAATTTCTGCTTAGCCGAAATGAAGTGCTTTTTCTTATACAGTTCAAAAAGCTTTGGCGACCTGTAATCGGAAAGTTCGCTAGAATACAGACGTTCCCAGCGTACATTTAAGGGACTCTGCACTTTTCACAGAGCCAGGAGTCGGACTAACATCGAGCAAACACGTTTATGCTGAAATCGGTAAGTGTAAGTACGTCATCCGGTAAGTGATTATGCACGTGGGAAACTGGCCAAGAGACAACAATGCGGGCTCGTAATGAGTCAGAAAGTCTGGTTAACTCTGGGATATAACGAGAGAGATCCGTTAGACGAGACAACAATCCGCAACGAGGTTCAACGGCATTCACATGTGCAAGTGCGGACGACGCTTTCCTCTACTTCCTTGACGAGCGAAGGGTCCTCAACGATGCGGTCGCGCTGAAAATAATGCATATGGGTTGCTTCAAAACTAGGAAGGGTAAGGCAATCAAGTAAGCCGGATGACTGTTGGGGTGCGCTATCCTAAGCGACCTGCACTTGTGGCATTGAAACAACTAATTTTCCAGTTTAAAAATAAGGATGCGTTTCGCAGAATGCGGAAATAGCCAGCAAAATACTATTCATGGCAAGATTTGGCCGCTCTTAGAGCACCGACCCAAACTGACTTGTGCCGGAACAATGTTCTATATTCTAGGGAGTCTGTTCCGGCTTGGTTTAAGGCAAAGCTCCCAGTTACGGCAACAAGGATATCAAAACCTACCAACTTAATGGGATCCTTAAGGATGGGCAATTAATGGAACTTAATGGGACCAACTTAATGGGAGGGTATTCGCAGAGACCCTGGGAGTATCATCGTGCGCTTACCTTATTCTTGATCGAACCCATGCGCTGACGGACGTCGTCGTTCCTTGGATCGGACTTGAGCACCTCACGAAAGCACGCGTGGGCCTTCGCGAAGTATCCCATTGCGGCAAGACATAGGCCCTTTAGCTCGACGGCTTCGAGGCAGGTCGGATCGTATTTGGCCGCTCGAACCGCATCCGCGTAGGCGTCGAGGTGCCTGCAAAATATCATCGTTTATATCAGTTCGCCCAGGCATAACTCGATGTTGCCCGTAAGCTGCGAGTTCTTGCTCGCCTAAAGAAGCTTTTTTTGTGAATCAACGCAGACCTAGCGCAGTACCTTCACAACTTTACTGAAGAACTCGGGCGTTATTTTGACCGACGAGATATCCAAAAAGTGACTTTCAGGCATGGGCAAATCCGCGTTGAGCGTGAAACAGTAGCTGAGGATTCCTTCCTCTGTCACTTGGAACTTGCCGGGACCATGCATGATGTCCTGGTGGAGTCGGATCGCGTTGCACCCGTGCCGTCGAGTCGCCTCAAGCCGCGTGTCGTCGACCTGCCAAGCTGGAAATCAAGACGAAACACGCTGGCGTCCTGACTCAGTGCATTGATACCTGGAAGAGACGGGTAGATGAGCCAAAGTTTTCGAAAAGTGCTTCCGTTGAGTGCCTCGCTTAGCGCGTCCGCCTCGCCAATGGCAAAATTGCAGCATAGGAATTCGGGCTTGCGAACAAGCGCCGGTGCCGTGAGGATAGCGTTTTTCGGTAGCGCATCATGATGCCTGAAAACACTGAAATCGTGCACGAAGCAGGAAGAAAGGTACGATGCCGCCTTCTGAGAATCCGCGTCTTTTTCGAAAAAGATAACGTTCGTTATCTGCTCAATAACCTTTGCCCGGATGGTTTTCCATTATAGGCGCGGGACTTTTAGAGCGTGAGGGGGAATTTGAGAGAAACCGCTGCCAACGCTTCTTAGACTGGGGTCGAAGACGCTTGAAAGTGGAAGGAAAAAGGTCAGTAAATGCGGAGAAACTTAGATTTTGCGAAATTCGGCCAGTACGAAAGGAACTCCACTTGAGCATTTAAAAAAAACTGACCTTGTTCCATCTTCAAGAAGGGGAGCGGGGAACTTCCACCCTCCAAACATCCTCCCTCCCTTCTAAGAATGCTTAGTTATCCCCACCATTCGCTATATGGCAGGGATCCCGTGAACCTTTCGTCATCCGCAACGGAACTCACCGATCTGAAGCTCGACCTTGGCAGGCCCGTATCTTGCGTCTCTCTCAAAACGGATGCTGAGCGTATTTTGTCTTGCCCGGGCGATCCTTTGGACCGCGCCAGTCGCCGTCATAGTCAACTCGAGTCACCTTTCGAAGCGGCATATGATTGTTCTCGACAAGGGAGCGGAGGCGCCTGGTGACTCTTGCCGTACAAGTCGAATCGATCGAGCCAAAGGAGCACCTGGACCATCCTTTCTTGTGGGATCTGTGTCTAAATGACGTGGGCAGTAAAGAGTTCCTAGGAATGCGCTCGAAAATTCTATATTAGCATGTTCTCGGAATACTAGTGCAAAACGGAACTTTAGAAAAATAAACTATAAGCAGCGTTTGCCTACTAACCCTGTTGCGGCCATCAACGTGTTTGCGTTTCGCCGGAAGGGCGTCCAATGTAGACTCCATGCTTTTCTAGCTGAAAACGATACGAGAGCTTGCTGCAGATATTGAAGTCAATGCATTCAGCGACGGTACGAAATTCTGTGCGCTACACAAAGCCCGGAACAGCAAACAATTTTAACAGAACCCCAATGGACGCCCGCTATCCCGTACGCTAGCGGCAGGGTATGCCAAAAAGGCTGCCTCCGTCCCTCTACCATGACTTGCTTTGTGCTTCGCAAGCCGTCGACTGATTCTCAGACGACGTTCGGGGACTGGCGGCTTTTATGAGGATGCACAACCCAAACAAGACCGAGGAGGCGCATCTAATTAAAAACGACTAAGATGAGCAACCGTCGAAGAACTATGCTGAACAACATGTTCTCTTTGCGACTTACGGCCGTTAATTCTCACGTGCATTGCTCACTTAGGATTCCGAGGTTTTGGTGGGAATAGTCCTCCCTTGTGGAAATAATTGTCGACAGGGGAATTCCGGAACTCTTGGGCATTCAGGTTATCTGGGTAGAAAACGGTTAGGAAAGATTTGGACGCGCAGACTCAGGAAACTAACTGAGCTACTAAACTTAATGAAAACAGATACGCGCTGTGTTCGCAATAAGCATAAGTGTTTACGTGGAATGCTGGCTGCAAACTGCCGGTCTCCACATTACGCCTAGTAAGCATCTTGTGCATGGCACAACAGGCGCGTTTCACATCAGTGCAGAAAGCGGGCCTGGTCGACTATTTATGGCAGGGGTCTCAACTCGAAAACCAAGATCCAGGGCCCTGCAGGTAAAATCCAGGGGGTAAACCAGGGGCTATTTTTCGGACTGTTTCCACACATTTTAAGCTTTATTAACGGTTCATAACAATGCCGTTTAACAATTAGGCGCTGTATTTCGCGACTGCCTAAAATGCCTCTTTGGGCTTTCCGCCAGGAAAGCTTCGCCCGAAAAATTTCGCCGCCGCAGGCGGAATTTCTACAAATAAAACATGATTTCCGAAGGAAGTTGGAAATTTAGCCCGCCGCAGGCAAAGCCAACGACTTATTTCAGTGGAACAATGGGTTTCTACACGAAAAATTCAGTACTACTGCAACAATATGACCCTATACCCCCTGGATTTGCTCACAAAAACCAGGGGCAAAAAGCCAAATCCAGGGGGTACCCCCTGGATCCAGGGGGGTTTGAGATCCCTGATTTATGGGCCCATCATTCCATCTTTTGCACTCATCATGCACGTCGTACGCGCAGCCAGGACGCAGTCATGGACGCTTGCATGCTCTCAGGCATTGGACATTTTCTAAAGTGACGTTACGAAAAATAAATGCCCAGGGGAGTTATTGGAAAAAACGGTAGATCTTAGCAGGGGAGTAGCCAGCCCGCCATTTTTTTTGGGGGGAGGGGGTGGGGGGGGGGCCATAAGGCTTAAAACTACACCTGTCAGTCCCTTATGACACTGTTTACCACAAGAACATCGATCGTATTGCAATTATCATCATTTGGGTGTGCTCAGTCCCAGTAGGCATCGAAGTCAGGCTGAGGTCCGAACAATTCTCTGTGTTCCTTCTTTCCATGACGTACAACCGCCTCCCACGTCTCTCCGTGCTCGGATTTGAAGTGTATCTAAACACTTAGGTATGTGCCCTCGTAAATTTCAGTGGAATGCTTACCAAAAGCCTTATACCGTTCCCGTGATCAGCTATGTCGTAACGGATGTTGTGCATTCGTGCCATGGCAACTCGATCGTATTCTTGACTTCGTTTTGGCAGGACCAGGACGCCGAGATCCAAGTTGCCCACGTCGAACCGCAGATGCTCCAGGCTTAGCACGACGTCACACGTTAGTGGAGAATTCTTACTCGCATAAAAAAAACCTTATTAACGTGTTACGGGAAGACCTGACAAAGTACCTCCACGACTTTACTGAAAAACGCTGGCGTCATAGTGGCGCAAGGGACTCGCAGAGCGCGACCTACAGACAAGGGCAAGTCGTCATCCTGCGTGAAACAGTAGTCGAGGATTCCTTCTTCCGTAACTTCGAACCTATCGTGATCGTCTGGTTCCATTGGGTCAGAGAATACGTGGAAAGCGGTGCATCCGCGGAGTCGAAGCGACTCGAGTCGCTTGTCGCCGATCTGCCAAACTGAAAATCAGCACGATGGAGTTACGCAAAATGGGAGTGGACAAAAATACAAAAGGCCGAGTATACAAAATTGGATTGAAATGCGTAAATTAGTAGGACATAGGACATTAGTAGGATTGAAAACTCTTATCGACCGATTCCGGTTCTCGACATTGTTCCAAAACAATGGCCGACATTTGGCACCGGTTTCCACAATAGCCCTGATTCGAGCCCATTAGTTCCCTTCTTTGCCAGGTCATACCTGGAACGTTTGAGCTGATGAGCGCGAGACCTCGAAAAGTGCTCCCGTTGAGCGTCTCGCTTAAAGCGTCGGCTTCGCCACGGTTGAAATCACAGTGCTGAAAGCCGAGCTTGTCGATAAGGGCCGGTGCCGCTATGATTGCGTTCTTCAGGAACGCACGATGACGCCCATAGACACTGAAGTCGCTCACGAAGCAGGAAGAAAGATACGATACCGCCTTCAGTGCATCTGCGTCTGTTTCTAAAAGGTGTACGGACTTTTCCTGTCAAATCCGACTTGCACGTTCATGCGTTTGCAATGGAACTCACCGATCTTAACCTCAACCACAAAAGATTCCCCTGTTTCGTCTTTCTCAAGGTAGATCCTCAGCGTATTCCCTTTGTCCGGGTTGTGCGAGTAGTCATCAGCTGCACAGTCATAGTTCACTCGGTGCACCTTCCGAAGCGGCATTCGCTTGTTTTCGGCCAGGGAGCGGAGCCGCCTGGTGGTGATCTGATTGCCGTCCAAGTCGAACCGATCGAGCCAGAGGAGCACTTCCAGCATTGATTCTTGCGGGATCTGGGCTTATATTATGAGGAGTTAGGTATATAAAGCATAGTATTTCCCGGTCTCATTAGTTCAAAGGTGGGCATCCTCTCTCAGTAGGTGGATGACCTATTGTTAAACATACCCCCGTAAATTTTCGAAAACACAGCCGCATAGGTTTCCCACATTTTTTTAAAAAGACATTCGAGAGCCCTACACTGCAAGCGACTAAACCAGCGAGAGAAAATGCATCAAATTGGTATTCCAAGGGAGTCGAGAACTGTGAATGTTTAGGACTTGTCAAGTGTTTGACCTTTTACCTTTTCGCGGCCTTCAGTACGTTGTCGTTTCGCTGGAACGTAGTCGCTTGTAGGCTCCATGGTCTTCAAGTTTAAAAGAATAAGTACTGGCTGATATTAGACGTAATAGCCTCGCGAGGAAGAAATCCGATGGGCAACGGAAAGCACAAAATGACAGGCGCGTTCAATCGAAAACAAATCGACGCGTTAGCGGCAGGGTGAACCAAAGAGAAACCGCCGATAGCGCGTCGCGACACACTTGTTTTGTTCCATGTGCGGATCGATTCGATGACACATACTTCGGCATTGGCGCCTAAGCACAAGCGAGAGCACAAAACAAATAATCCAACCTCTTGTCTTATACTTAGCGTCCAGAAAGTTTTGTGCATAACATGCTTTTTTGCGCAGTGTATACATTGTTGTTCATTGACCTAGACTCGCAGCTTCGTGTCATTGTAAGGTGATGTAAGTACATGTACTTACATCACCTTACAATGGTGACATTAATGGTTTGGTCGTCAGATTTGACCGTCACGAATCGACTTTGCAGCTAGGCCTTGGTCGGGGAAAAGAGAATCGAAAGCTTGGGAACGGATAAAAGCTCAACGCCGTTGACACCAACGAATTCAGGGGTTTCAGAAGAAATTTCGCCCGGGAGGAATGGTCTGTCCCTGGGGAGTGCACGGCGGAGAGGGGTCAAATTCTTTTCGGCGCCGGCCTCGGGCCACCACCGAAAAAACCTAATTCCCCCTTAGGCGACGTCACTTGTTTTAGCGTTTTCCGGGAATTTTTTTTAGTCAAAATGACTCATTTTCGAAAAATGTTCGCACTTTTGGCACGCCGCAGACGAGTCGAGATAGTCCTATTCGAGTTTCCCGAAGAGGAATGACATATCAAGATATTTTTCAAAATTAACTGTTCAGGAAAGCCTGCTTTAGGATTCTGCCAAATAGTGAACGTTAAAATAACTGCAACGCACAAGAATTTTAGAGAACGAATTCACCCATGTAATACCGAAGTCTTTTCTACGTTTGATCACGCAGCTTTTCGCGGTCTTCAATGCGCATTCGTTTCGCTGGTTTGCCGTTTGTAGGTGCCATGGTTTACAAACTGAAAATGACACGAGAAGCGCATTGAAGCGAGTAATGCATTAGGCAGGTATAGGGTAACGCATTAACTAGGTAGCTAGACGTAACGAGTTCAACGAGGCCAAAACGACGACACTGAGAGCCCCAAATGGCAAACGCTTTCAACCGAAATAATCGGCGGACGCTGGTGACAGCATGACACGGATAGACCGCCAACGGCGGTCGAGAACCGGTTGTTTAAGATTCGCAAGCCGTGATCGATTCGGACGATACATCCGAACTGGCGCGTTTCTCGGAAAGCAACTCGCACCAAACGAAGGAGACGCTTGGCATAAAATTGTTGCAGCACTATTGGGCAAGACAGGGTCGAAAGGCCGTTCTCCGATATCAGTCAAAGAGGTCGCTCAAGTAAAGATCGGCAACTGGCACTCAAACCGTACTCCGTACCGTACTGACCTCATGCCTAGTACTACGTACAATACGGTACGGTACGAATCACAGGCCTTAGTACTGTCCGTACTAGTACCGGGCGCACTAGTAGTGAGTATCAAGACAGCTCGTCCCGTACTCCGCGCAGATAGTACCGCTGTACCTGTGCGCCGTGTCACCTGTGAGGTTGGCGACCTGAATTTTAGGCGGTCTTCTGAGTTGTTGTTGTATCAGCCAACCGTGATGTTTTGAGGGTATCAACAAGTATGGCGACAACCTGCTTGCCCAATCGCACGTAAGGGGACTACACTATCTTTTGGACAGTTGTACACATCAATACGTGCACGAAACAAAATCAAAGTGTTTTGAGAAGAATTGTCATCACTTCAGAATTCGGCGGTTTGACGTCTCCAATTTGTACAAGTAGGTGTACAAACTGCCAGAAGCGTTTGCGTATTCACGTGATCCAGAAACTCGTCCGACTCGCAATCTACCAGCGTTCAGCGCAGGTCGCATCTGAATGGGAAAGGATCGAAGTCCTTTTCAAGCGACTTACACCCATCGAACACGAATTCTTACAGTACTGCTTCGACTTTACGCAGCTGCACGATGATTAATGAAAGCTAGTCACCATTGATGCGATCTTCCCAAAGGAGTTCATGGAGCGGCTCGTAAGAGTGTTTTCGGCATCAGGAAGGAGTATGTTACGAGCAGAGCTTTCTGCTGAATTCACAATAGTATACCGCTAAGGAAACCCCGTGTGCCATCACTCCCGTGTTTTAGACGGAAGAATCGTTGGTTATACTTTCAAAATATCTCTGTCGAGGGCGGGTTCTACGCTAGGTGTTCCTGTTTTGCTTTTTCCCATTTGGCGAATTAATGGTTCTGACGGCTTCCATTTTCGGAGATTCCAAGATGCAGTGTATTGTTGCGAGCGGATATCCCTAAAGAATTTTAGCAACATTTATTTTAAAAAAGCAAGTCTTCGTTAGAGGTTTGCCCCGAAACATTAATGTCAAAGTGGCATAGGAATAAAAGCGAACCGATGGAATAGACTGAAGAAATTCGGCCGACAGACCTAACTAGACTTGATGTTACCAATCCGATTTATTTCAGTTAACACAAATCACGTTTCTCCTCTGTGTCGGTTTCGTTCGCTGATTCATCCCAGCCCGTACCATTCATCCGGATCTTCTAATTCGGGCACATGCTCCAAGAATTCTGTGCTGGGGCTTCATCTGTCCTCCTCTTCGTCCGGCCTAGGTGCGAAGAATTCGTCGTGGTCCTTCTTCCCGTGACGTACGAGTACTTCCCACTCTTCGTCGTCCTCGGATTTGAAGTGTATCTAAGCATGAATGTCGTCTCGTAATCGTCAGCTAGTTGTTTACCAAGAGTCGTACTCCGCTTCCATGATCGGCTATGTTGTAGCGGACGTTCTGCTCGTACCTCTCGGCGTATTGATCGAAGTCTTCGTAACGCGTCGGCGGCACGCCGACGTCCAAGTTTCCGCCGACGAAGCGAAGGTGTTCCAGGCATAGCTCGACGTCACACGTAAGTTGAGAATTCTTGCTCGCCTAGATGATCACGGTCGTCACCGTCGTGCAAGACGTAGCAGTGTACCTCCACGAGTTTCTTGAAGAACTCAGGCGTGATGGTCGCCCAAGAAATACGCAAGCGACGTCTTTCAGACTTCGTCGGATCGCCGTCCAGGTTAAAGCAATAGTCGAGGACACCTTCTTCCGTTACGTTGAACCTCGCCATGTCATCGTATGGTCCCATGTTGTCAGGGCCCTCGATGTGAATTTCGTTGCAGCCGCGAAGCCGCAACGATTCTAGTCGTTGTCGTCGATCTGCCAAGCTGAAGGTCAACGTGCTTAGGTGGTCATAAGCAAAATGTTTTATGGCATTTTTCTTTTAGTTTTCATTAATTCAGCACTTTTTTCAGGCGAAAATAAGCCTAGAACAAGCCTTAAGGGTTGTTGTGTAGCAGTGAACAAATTGAAAAGAATTTTCACGGTACCGTGCCGTGAGGCCCGGCTCTATGACAGGGTGGGGAAGTGCCTAAGCCTAGCGCAAGAAGGCAGGCCGCGTCATTGGTTTCACCGGGATGCTGACAAAGAGCGGTCGAAGCCGAGCAGCTTCTGGCTTGCGTATATTCCAAGTTATTAGGGATTTTCCTAGTAGTATCATACCTGGCACAGATGAGTTGACGAGCGACAGACTTCGGAAAGTGCTCCCGTTGAGGGTCTCGCTCATAGTGTCCTCAGCGCCAATGTCGAGACTGCATTGCCGAAAGTCGAGCTCATCGATAAGCGCGGGTGCTGCGATGATTGCGTTCTTCGGAAGAGCAAAGCAATGCCCGTAGACGTCGAAATAGCGCACGAAGCAGGAAGAGAGATACGAAGCCGCTTTCAGTGCATCGCCGTCTGTTTCTGATACGTCAATAGATTCGTGAGCTTAAATCACAAATTGCTAGTTTGTAACTTTACTAGCTGGATTCACCGATCCGGAACTCAACTTTGCGAGGTACCCTTTCCTCGTCTTCTTGAAGACTGATGCTCAGCGTGTTATTTTTGTCCGGGGGATTCCAGCCTCTGCGCTTGTCGCCGTCGTAGTTCACTCGTTCGACCTTCCGTAGCGGCATTTTGTCGTTCTCGACGAAAGAGCGGAAGCGTCTGGTGGTGATCTGCTTGCCGTGTAGGATACTGGATTTTAGTGAGCGGTACCCTATCTTACTGTGGCACTAGGCTAGGGTTGATCAGGTCCTAACTTAGCTCATACTCATGGTGACCCGAGTTCTAAGCCAGGGCAGGTAGCCCGTAGGTACAAGGGAGTTAAAGCATAAGTCCGTTCCCCATGCGGGTAGCGGGACAGCGGTCCGAAGGAGCACTCCGAATCACTGAACCACCTTCCCGTAGGTTCCCGGCTCTTTTATAGAGCATTCGGTTCCAGTTAACATACAGGTAATGCAACGCAAGCTGGCCACAAACCGGTGTCCGACTGCGGTTAGCGGTCGGCCACCGTGTAGAAGAAAGGGGAAAGGAATGCGTTTTGCCCCGAGGGAAGTTGGACGCAGTATAGGTGTAACGTCTGCTGACGCAGCCGTTCCACCTATACTACANGCATGCTCTCAGGCATTGGACATTTTCTAAAGTGACGTTACGAAAAATAAATGCCCAGGGGAGTTATTGGAAAAAACGGTAGATCTTAGCAGGGGAGTAGCCAGCCCGCCATTTTTTTTGGGGGGAGGGGGTGGGGGGGGGGCCATAAGGCTTAAAACTACACCTGTCAGTCCCTTATGACACTGTTTACCACAAGAACATCGATCGTATTGCAATTATCATCATTTGGGTGTGCTCAGTCCCAGTAGGCATCGAAGTCAGGCTGAGGTCCGAACAATTCTCTGTGTTCCTTCTTTCCATGACGTACAACCGCCTCCCACGTCTCTCCGTGCTCGGATTTGAAGTGTATCTAAACACTTAGGTATGTGCCCTCGTAAATTTCAGTGGAATGCTTACCAAAAGCCTTATACCGTTCCCGTGATCAGCTATGTCGTAACGGATGTTGTGCATTCGTGCCATGGCAACTCGATCGTATTCTTGACTTCGTTTTGGCAGGACCAGGACGCCGAGATCCAAGTTGCCCACGTCGAACCGCAGATGCTCCAGGCTTAGCACGACGTCACACGTTAGTGGAGAATTCTTACTCGCATAAAAAAAACCTTATTAACGTGTTACGGGAAGACCTGACAAAGTACCTCCACGACTTTACTGAAAAACGCTGGCGTCATAGTGGCGCAAGGGACTCGCAGAGCGCGACCTACAGACAAGGGCAAGTCGTCATCCTGCGTGAAACAGTAGTCGAGGATTCCTTCTTCCGTAACTTCGAACCTATCGTGATCGTCTGGTTCCATTGGGTCAGAGAATACGTGGAAAGCGGTGCATCCGCGGAGTCGAAGCGACTCGAGTCGCTTGTCGCCGATCTGCCAAACTGAAAATCAGCACGATGGAGTTACGCAAAATGGGAGTGGACAAAAATACAAAAGGCCGAGTATACAAAATTGGATTGAAATGCGTAAATTAGTAGGACATAGGACATTAGTAGGATTGAAAACTCTTATCGACCGATTCCGGTTCTCGACATTGTTCCAAAACAATGGCCGACATTTGGCACCGGTTTCCACAATAGCCCTGATTCGAGCCCATTAGTTCCCTTCTTTGCCAGGTCATACCTGGAACGTTTGAGCTGATGAGCGCGAGACCTCGAAAAGTGCTCCCGTTGAGCGTCTCGCTTAAAGCGTCGGCTTCGCCACGGTTGAAATCACAGTGCTGAAAGCCGAGCTTGTCGATAAGGGCCGGTGCCGCTATGATTGCGTTCTTCAGGAACGCACGATGACGCCCATAGACACTGAAGTCGCTCACGAAGCAGGAAGAAAGATACGATACCGCCTTCAGTGCATCTGCGTCTGTTTCTAAAAGGTGTACGGACTTTTCCTGTCAAATCCGACTTGCACGTTCATGCGTTTGCAATGGAACTCACCGATCTTAACCTCAACCACAAAAGATTCCCCTGTTTCGTCTTTCTCAAGGTAGATCCTCAGCGTATTCCCTTTGTCCGGGTTGTGCGAGTAGTCATCAGCTGCACAGTCATAGTTCACTCGGTGCACCTTCCGAAGCGGCATTCGCTTGTTTTCGGCCAGGGAGCGGAGCCGCCTGGTGGTGATCTGATTGCCGTCCAAGTCGAACCGATCGAGCCAGAGGAGCACTTCCAGCATTGATTCTTGCGGGATCTGGGCTTATATTATGAGGAGTTAGGTATATAAAGCATAGTATTTCCCGGTCTCATTAGTTCAAAGGTGGGCATCCTCTCTCAGTAGGTGGATGACCTATTGTTAAACATACCCCCGTAAATTTTCGAAAACACAGCCGCATAGGTTTCCCACATTTTTTTAAAAAGACATTCGAGAGCCCTACACTGCAAGCGACTAAACCAGCGAGAGAAAATGCATCAAATTGGTATTCCAAGGGAGTCGAGAACTGTGAATGTTTAGGACTTGTCAAGTGTTTGACCTTTTACCTTTTCGCGGCCTTCAGTACGTTGTCGTTTCGCTGGAACGTAGTCGCTTGTAGGCTCCATGGTCTTCAAGTTTAAAAGAATAAGTACTGGCTGATATTAGACGTAATAGCCTCGCGAGGAAGAAATCCGATGGGCAACGGAAAGCACAAAATGACAGGCGCGTTCAATCGAAAACAAATCGACGCGTTAGCGGCAGGGTGAACCAAAGAGAAACCGCCGATAGCGCGTCGCGACACACTTGTTTTGTTCCATGTGCGGATCGATTCGATGACACATACTTCGGCATTGGCGCCTAAGCACAAGCGAGAGCACAAAACAAATAATCCAACCTCTTGTCTTATACTTAGCGTCCAGAAAGTTTTGTGCATAACATGCTTTTTTGCGCAGTGTATACATTGTTGTTCATTGACCTAGACTCGCAGCTTCGTGTCATTGTAAGGTGATGTAAGTACATGTACTTACATCACCTTACAATGGTGACATTAATGGTTTGGTCGTCAGATTTGACCGTCACGAATCGACTTTGCAGCTAGGCCTTGGTCGGGGAAAAGAGAATCGAAAGCTTGGGAACGGATAAAAGCTCAACGCCGTTGACACCAACGAATTCAGGGGTTTCAGAAGAAATTTCGCCCGGGAGGAATGGTCTGTCCCTGGGGAGTGCACGGCGGAGAGGGGTCAAATTCTTTTCGGCGCCGGCCTCGGGCCACCACCGAAAAAACCTAATTCCCCCTTAGGCGACGTCACTTGTTTTAGCGTTTTCCGGGAATTTTTTTTAGTCAAAATGACTCATTTTCGAAAAATGTTCGCACTTTTGGCACGCCGCAGACGAGTCGAGATAGTCCTATTCGAGTTTCCCGAAGAGGAATGACATATCAAGATATTTTTCAAAATTAACTGTTCAGGAAAGCCTGCTTTAGGATTCTGCCAAATAGTGAACGTTAAAATAACTGCAACGCACAAGAATTTTAGAGAACGAATTCACCCATGTAATACCGAAGTCTTTTCTACGTTTGATCACGCAGCTTTTCGCGGTCTTCAATGCGCATTCGTTTCGCTGGTTTGCCGTTTGTAGGTGCCATGGTTTACAAACTGAAAATGACACGAGAAGCGCATTGAAGCGAGTAATGCATTAGGCAGGTATAGGGTAACGCATTAACTAGGTAGCTAGACGTAACGAGTTCAACGAGGCCAAAACGACGACACTGAGAGCCCCAAATGGCAAACGCTTTCAACCGAAATAATCGGCGGACGCTGGTGACAGCATGACACGGATAGACCGCCAACGGCGGTCGAGAACCGGTTGTTTAAGATTCGCAAGCCGTGATCGATTCGGACGATACATCCGAACTGGCGCGTTTCTCGGAAAGCAACTCGCACCAAACGAAGGAGACGCTTGGCATAAAATTGTTGCAGCACTATTGGGCAAGACAGGGTCGAAAGGCCGTTCTCCGATATCAGTCAAAGAGGTCGCTCAAGTAAAGATCGGCAACTGGCACTCAAACCGTACTCCGTACCGTACTGACCTCATGCCTAGTACTACGTACAATACGGTACGGTACGAATCACAGGCCTTAGTACTGTCCGTACTAGTACCGGGCGCACTAGTAGTGAGTATCAAGACAGCTCGTCCCGTACTCCGCGCAGATAGTACCGCTGTACCTGTGCGCCGTGTCACCTGTGAGGTTGGCGACCTGAATTTTAGGCGGTCTTCTGAGTTGTTGTTGTATCAGCCAACCGTGATGTTTTGAGGGTATCAACAAGTATGGCGACAACCTGCTTGCCCAATCGCACGTAAGGGGACTACACTATCTTTTGGACAGTTGTACACATCAATACGTGCACGAAACAAAATCAAAGTGTTTTGAGAAGAATTGTCATCACTTCAGAATTCGGCGGTTTGACGTCTCCAATTTGTACAAGTAGGTGTACAAACTGCCAGAAGCGTTTGCGTATTCACGTGATCCAGAAACTCGTCCGACTCGCAATCTACCAGCGTTCAGCGCAGGTCGCATCTGAATGGGAAAGGATCGAAGTCCTTTTCAAGCGACTTACACCCATCGAACACGAATTCTTACAGTACTGCTTCGACTTTACGCAGCTGCACGATGATTAATGAAAGCTAGTCACCATTGATGCGATCTTCCCAAAGGAGTTCATGGAGCGGCTCGTAAGAGTGTTTTCGGCATCAGGAAGGAGTATGTTACGAGCAGAGCTTTCTGCTGAATTCACAATAGTATACCGCTAAGGAAACCCCGTGTGCCATCACTCCCGTGTTTTAGACGGAAGAATCGTTGGTTATACTTTCAAAATATCTCTGTCGAGGGCGGGTTCTACGCTAGGTGTTCCTGTTTTGCTTTTTCCCATTTGGCGAATTAATGGTTCTGACGGCTTCCATTTTCGGAGATTCCAAGATGCAGTGTATTGTTGCGAGCGGATATCCCTAAAGAATTTTAGCAACATTTATTTTAAAAAAGCAAGTCTTCGTTAGAGGTTTGCCCCGAAACATTAATGTCAAAGTGGCATAGGAATAAAAGCGAACCGATGGAATAGACTGAAGAAATTCGGCCGACAGACCTAACTAGACTTGATGTTACCAATCCGATTTATTTCAGTTAACACAAATCACGTTTCTCCTCTGTGTCGGTTTCGTTCGCTGATTCATCCCAGCCCGTACCATTCATCCGGATCTTCTAATTCGGGCACATGCTCCAAGAATTCTGTGCTGGGGCTTCATCTGTCCTCCTCTTCGTCCGGCCTAGGTGCGAAGAATTCGTCGTGGTCCTTCTTCCCGTGACGTACGAGTACTTCCCACTCTTCGTCGTCCTCGGATTTGAAGTGTATCTAAGCATGAATGTCGTCTCGTAATCGTCAGCTAGTTGTTTACCAAGAGTCGTACTCCGCTTCCATGATCGGCTATGTTGTAGCGGACGTTCTGCTCGTACCTCTCGGCGTATTGATCGAAGTCTTCGTAACGCGTCGGCGGCACGCCGACGTCCAAGTTTCCGCCGACGAAGCGAAGGTGTTCCAGGCATAGCTCGACGTCACACGTAAGTTGAGAATTCTTGCTCGCCTAGATGATCACGGTCGTCACCGTCGTGCAAGACGTAGCAGTGTACCTCCACGAGTTTCTTGAAGAACTCAGGCGTGATGGTCGCCCAAGAAATACGCAAGCGACGTCTTTCAGACTTCGTCGGATCGCCGTCCAGGTTAAAGCAATAGTCGAGGACACCTTCTTCCGTTACGTTGAACCTCGCCATGTCATCGTATGGTCCCATGTTGTCAGGGCCCTCGATGTGAATTTCGTTGCAGCCGCGAAGCCGCAACGATTCTAGTCGTTGTCGTCGATCTGCCAAGCTGAAGGTCAACGTGCTTAGGTGGTCATAAGCAAAATGTTTTATGGCATTTTTCTTTTAGTTTTCATTAATTCAGCACTTTTTTCAGGCGAAAATAAGCCTAGAACAAGCCTTAAGGGTTGTTGTGTAGCAGTGAACAAATTGAAAAGAATTTTCACGGTACCGTGCCGTGAGGCCCGGCTCTATGACAGGGTGGGGAAGTGCCTAAGCCTAGCGCAAGAAGGCAGGCCGCGTCATTGGTTTCACCGGGATGCTGACAAAGAGCGGTCGAAGCCGAGCAGCTTCTGGCTTGCGTATATTCCAAGTTATTAGGGATTTTCCTAGTAGTATCATACCTGGCACAGATGAGTTGACGAGCGACAGACTTCGGAAAGTGCTCCCGTTGAGGGTCTCGCTCATAGTGTCCTCAGCGCCAATGTCGAGACTGCATTGCCGAAAGTCGAGCTCATCGATAAGCGCGGGTGCTGCGATGATTGCGTTCTTCGGAAGAGCAAAGCAATGCCCGTAGACGTCGAAATAGCGCACGAAGCAGGAAGAGAGATACGAAGCCGCTTTCAGTGCATCGCCGTCTGTTTCTGATACGTCAATAGATTCGTGAGCTTAAATCACAAATTGCTAGTTTGTAACTTTACTAGCTGGATTCACCGATCCGGAACTCAACTTTGCGAGGTACCCTTTCCTCGTCTTCTTGAAGACTGATGCTCAGCGTGTTATTTTTGTCCGGGGGATTCCAGCCTCTGCGCTTGTCGCCGTCGTAGTTCACTCGTTCGACCTTCCGTAGCGGCATTTTGTCGTTCTCGACGAAAGAGCGGAAGCGTCTGGTGGTGATCTGCTTGCCGTGTAGGATACTGGATTTTAGTGAGCGGTACCCTATCTTACTGTGGCACTAGGCTAGGGTTGATCAGGTCCTAACTTAGCTCATACTCATGGTGACCCGAGTTCTAAGCCAGGGCAGGTAGCCCGTAGGTACAAGGGAGTTAAAGCATAAGTCCGTTCCCCATGCGGGTAGCGGGACAGCGGTCCGAAGGAGCACTCCGAATCACTGAACCACCTTCCCGTAGGTTCCCGGCTCTTTTATAGAGCATTCGGTTCCAGTTAACATACAGGTAATGCAACGCAAGCTGGCCACAAACCGGTGTCCGACTGCGGTTAGCGGTCGGCCACCGTGTAGAAGAAAGGGGAAAGGAATGCGTTTTGCCCCGAGGGAAGTTGGACGCAGTATAGGTGTAACGTCTGCTGACGCAGCCGTTCCACCTATACTACATCCTCCACCGTTACAGAGAACGACGGACCCTCGTCGTAAAATTACCCCGGGGTCAGTGGCCTAAAGTACATATGAACAACAATGGGTCGAAATCGCATCAATAGGCAGAACTTCGGACGTTGTGACGAGTGACCGAGTGACCGTGTCGCTGCTTGTGAAGTCGGCGATGGCTGGCAGAAGTATCCGGGTAGTCGAACTTCGATGACGGGCGGCTGTGTAAGGCAGATGCGGCAGGCTGAGTGCTGAGCTCGAGTGATGCCGGGAGAATCGGAGTAGTAGTGTTGAGCGAGAGCTGCGAAGAAGGCGTCAGAATACTTGTCGTGCGACTGGCTCCGAAGGGGCTGAGGTCGTCCATGTTCGCTGCTGCTCTGCACTTCGTGATCGCGGAATGACGTCGATGTGCACTGGGAGCTGAAGCGGCCAGTCGAAGAGACGGTGGCGGGCCGAAGTGGCTGAAGGTTAAGCTGAAGAAGTTGGTGGCAGCGCCAGGTGCATCGGTCACTTTCACTAAGCCCTAGGTTCGGCAGGGGAGTGGGATTCAAGGTAACACCATTATAATCAATAACAAATATAAAAGCAAGGGAAGTTCGTTGACAGCTTCTTTTTGCTGGCGGCGAGGCAAGCTCGAGGGAGGTGTCTGCGTCTGTGATGACGTCCCGTTAGGCGGCGATGTTGCTTTAGCGGAAGTGCGTGGATTATGACGATTTGAAGGTGGTTGATGGAGTGACTGCGTAAATGGCATCGAGAAGGGACTGCGTGAACGGCTGCGATGGTGACGAAGCGGTGACGGTGAACAGCGAAACGAAGGCGGCGGTGGTTGTGCAGTAGAGTCTAGTCGAGTGAACATGTAGCTATAGCCATTCGACGAAGGAATCAGGGTACTGTTCCATTTGGCGAGCTGATGGCGGGTGGTAGACATTTGGTGGGAGTGACGTCGTAGATTTGGTCGTCGTCGTCGGTCGGTCGTCGTCGGTCGGTCGTTAGAGGGTTATTCGGCGGTCAGTGACTGCTAATTAGTGGCGGCGATGACGGCGAGGAGCTGTGCTGGAACGGCAAGTACCGCGTCGAAGTAATAGTCGTCGTAGGTGTCGGCAAAGGTGCAGTTGAGTGTGTTATGACAATCGCAAGGCAGCGTGGACGGAAGGATGTGTAGACGAGCGGCGGCAAGTGGACGGCGACTGACGGTAATGAGAAGCGGTCCGCGATGGATGCTGTTGATCGTAGTCAAGTACGTTGAGAAGAGGTCGGAGCTGAACGGTGGAAGTGCGGCGTCGAAGTGGGCATGTGTGAAGAAGAGGCTGGAGCTGAACGGTGGAAGCGCGGCGTCGAAAGTGGACACGTGTGACGGCAGGTGGACGATGACTGGTAGCGTTTAGTAGCGGGTAGCGATGGTTGCTGTTCCTCGTAGTCGAGTATGGTGGATGGACGGCCGGAAGCAAGTGATGGAAGTGCGACATCCTAGTGGCTTTTCGACTGACGGCAGGTGGACGGCGACTGCTAAGGTGCACGGTGACTGCTAGCGATGAGTAGCGGGCAGCAATGAGTAGTCGTGCATTGTAGTCGAGTGACGGACGGTGTCGAGCAGTGGGAGCAAGGCGACGCAGCGGATTGTAGGCGGTGGATGTAGGCGAACGGCGACTGCTGGTGATGAGACGGTACAGCGATGCGTGGAGAGAACGGTAGGTGGTCGGCGGCTGGCGCTGACGAGGATGCAAGGTGACTGTGTTGGCTGAAGCGCGGTGTCGTAAGGCATGGTGGCATCGCGTACGAGTGACTGCAGACGGGCGTCGAATGGTGGTGATGAGAAGCTGGCTGTGATGGGCGCCAGTCATCGTAGTCGTCTTCACTGTGTGGACGCGCACGGTCGGTGGCTGCTGCCAGAGGAGCCCGTGTTAGCTGGGACGAGAAGCTATTGTGGTAGCTTGAACACGTGACGCAGCAGCAAGTTGAATCTAAACCGGCGGCAGAAATTAAGCTAACTCCTTACCTTTTGATCGTTGAGCCTTGAGTGAATTCATTACTGGGAGGGTGCCAGGATGTCAGTGATAACCAAGCCATGCAGCGCAGGGCCAGTCTGGTGCGGAAATTTAGCGCTATACTACGGGTGAGGTGGGGGGGGGGGCTGGACAGGGAGTCGACAGGGCGGGTGGGGGGGGGGGGAGTGGGGAGGAAGTGGCTTAAAAAAATACTTAGACATGTGGAACGG
>JNEY01000446.1:7588-22133 GCA_020875895.1 Aphelenchus avenae
CCCCCCCCGGGGCACGGCCTTAAGAATGAAAGCGATTTTCGGAATCTCCATGCTTGAAAATCCCTCTTGGGTTCGATTTGAGAGAATATCTTACCCTCTATGGGCATGCTTCCATAGCGCTCGATATCGCATGGTAGCAGGAGTCAGACGTCAAATTTTGATCGGTCATAACTTTTTTTCTAGCAAACCGATCCGGCTGAAACTTTCCACTTTTTCATAACTTTAAAAGCTCTATCGAATGATACCAAACTCGAACCGCGAGCGAAAACTTTTTTGTAGACGGAAACCAGCCCTTTAGTGTATAAGGATAATTGCTAGGTTAACTATACTACAGCGCTCTTATTGGTTCGAACCGAAGCCATAACCTTAGTCCAAAAACAGAAACTTTTACACCCCCTTCCCCCAAAAAAACTATGTTTAGAGGCATTTTGAAGCGAGGAAATTATTCTTGGTTTCCACGCACTCTAGTTAGAAAAGGGTCAGTATTAAAGGAGCTCTTTGTGTTTTACCGGCATCTCTCAAATACTTTTTTTTGTAAAATCAGGTTTAAATGAGATTTTGGAGCGTGCTGATCATTCTGGGACGGACCTTTTCGAAAACGAAATTTTTCGAGCACGTCCCGGTACGAGTCGGCTTAAAATCGATTCCGAACAAGGACCAAACGGCACCGAAACCACCAGTTCGCCCTGGCTCGAGGAGTTGTGCAGTTGTTACGGCACTCGTCTGCGTGATTCACACTCGTTTCTCAGTGGTCGTATTTTAGCGAATACGACGCATATTCGACGAGCACCTAATACTGCTGCGGCTGTCCGGAAGGAAAACGATAGTGGCAAAGATGGAAGACCGCTTGAGTAAAGCTATCCCACTACTAGAAGAATAAAGTCTTCAATTGTATATCCCTCAAGTTTGTCGTTTCGGCGACTTCCTACATGGCGGTATTTGTAAACATAATCGCTAACGTGTCCATTTTCCACACAGACCTTGGGTAACCTGATAAAAAACCCATTACAAAACGGCATATATCCGACTAGAAAAATTACCAATGGGAGACCAAAGACATTTTTCGGGTCATAATTGCTTTTTGCTATGGGGCGGGCCTTCGGGACCGGGCCTCCCTAGGACTTGCATAGCACTTATGCATGCAGGAATGCCAGGCCACTTATGCTGCTGGCATCCCGTGCCAGCCATGTCCCGAATTAACTTTCGCTGGAGTAGCCTAAAAATGCAGTGCACGACCTTTCAGTCAGAAGGGTATTTTAGAATTACGCTTCTGCAGCACTAAAGACGTCACTGAGCTGGGAACGTTGCCATCCCGCGGATTTCTTATGCCTAAAACGTCTCCGTCTAAAAAATTGTCCAGTTACGGGCGAGCGAGTCCGAAATAGAATTTCGACTCGGGAAATTTCAGAACCACATGGTTTCAAGCCAGCCATAAACGTAAACGATAATCTCAACCGGTGCAGTAAAGCGAATGTCACGCGGCAGCCACTGGAAGGCAGGAGATGCGCGTGGGTACGCCCAAGCGCGCTGTCTTCGAGCAAACGAAAATGACACTGACATCAGCAACTTAGCCAAAAGATAAAGTCAGTTCAAAACGGTGAGTGCAGTGCGGTGTGCAGACATGTCAAACAGACAGGCTTAAAATCACACGTCGCGTGTATGCTACCTGGCCCTTTGTATGAAGGGGCCTTTGTTGATGTCGCAACTTTTGACAATGTGCCCATCTGACAGTGTGCCACTTCTGACAATGTGACTATCGGACCAGAAGTGGGACCCATCTGTTTGCTGTTTCTATGCAAGCGGCCCTACTACAAACAGTCGAGCAAGCGTCAGTGAACGACGGCGACCGAGGCAGGTGCGTCCACATGCGCGTAGGTACTTCGAAAAATCGACGTGGCCCGACGCTGCATTTTTATCGGACCACGCCACAAAGCACAAGCTCGCCACGAGTGAGGCACACGCCAATATGCGTATTTGACGTGTTGATAACTAGTTTCGCCAGAAATGTAGATTTGGCGCCTTGTGGATATTGCACATCGACAACTGACTTGGTGCACCTTTCGTGGTAATAAGGATTGCGTCGGCCAAATGAAGTTCCGTATACTTTTTCATAAAAATCCGACTCCTTGGCAATGGACCAGATGTAACTCCCAAGAAAAGTTACTTAAAATAAGGTAACTATCCTTGACATATATTGGTGTTTTCATACATAACTGGGTATTACCGTATTGGTCCAAATAGAAGCCGACACCTAATAGAAGCCGACCCTTAATAGAAGCCGATCTGCAAAAATAAAAAAGTTGACTTGTCACAGAGACATGTTTAGAACACGTTTTAGAGCATATGCGTTCATTCTAGACGAGAACTTTTTGTCACTGAATTTTCAAAAAAAATTAGCAAAAATCGTAGAGGGTACCCTTTACTACTTTTATCGAAAGCCACGCAAATTTGACCTTCGAAAAATAGAAGCCGTCGGCTTCTGTTCGGACCTATACGGTAGCATGTTTTAGGGCTTTGTTACGTTTACTTGTGTTACTTACCCGTAGACGCGTTTTATTCGGTTTGGGCTTTGTATGAATTCATTGTCTCCTTCAGCTTTTTCCAGGGCTAATATTCTCAAAGTGCACATGCACAAAGTCGCTTACGCACTGTTTGCCGAGCGAGTGTTTGCAGAAATCGGCGCTTTATCGTTGCTTCGCACGCTTAGCACTCGTTATCGAGGCTATCTACGCTAGCACGCGACCGTGGTCTCCATGGTGTTTTTCTCCGCAGAATGGAGCCCGTTGTCATTTTTGCAGGCAAAATCGACTTTTTTGTTAATGACAGCGATGGCCTGGCCCGCTTAGAAAATTATTCCTAACAGGGGACACCCTTTACTCAGGATCGACCCAGTTTCAAGCCAACTAGTTTAACGGGGAATAGTGGTTAATAGCTCATTTCTCACCTTACTCATTCATCATCCCATCCTCCGATTTAAATCATTCCGGTGCGGTTCTTGTGGGTTTTGCGTATAGGGCAAGCTAACGTTTTGCAAAGCCGTGGACAGTTGGTAATGATATTATCAATAACCGCGCAAATATTTTAATTTGCAATGCGCCTGCTTTATGGATCTGCAACTTTGAAATCGGCTTTAAAAGCATGTCTTTTTTCAGACATGCAAGTGTCCTCTTCTACTCCTTCGCTTGGCAGCATGCCACCGGAGGCCTTGCCGACTATGGAGTGCGCCGTTTGCGGTGCACCCGCGTTCTTCCGCCATTTCGGCAGGAGACCGGTTTGTAAACCATGTGCTGCCTTCTTTCGAAGGTTGCCGGCCGGACGCTGAGGTGCGAATGACGCAGAGTTTTCAGGACTGTCGCGCTGAAGAAGACTTTCAAGTGCAAGACGCGCGGTAACTGCTCTCTACAGCTATGTGAGTTTGTCGGTTTCGCGGCGCCTCAGCCCTGCGAAATCTTGACGTGTCCTAGTAGCTAGCGTCCTGCACATGTGCGCTAGCGAGACCTTCAGCGTTTGACGCAGCTCGAAAGAGCGCATTTATTTTTCCCCGCTCCTACGAAGGAAGAAAGGTAAAAATTTTTGGCTTAGGCAACCGATACCTTGCGTGTAAACTGTGTCGATTTCGGAAGTGCATTGACGCTGGGATGATGGTTGGCGGTAAGTATGGGCATGCAGAACGGTTTGCAACTTCGGTCTTGTTACCTCTTAGCGGTCATGTCTTCCGAGCGAACTAGCGCTGCGCAGACGCCACTCGACCGCCTCGTGCAAGCCCGAAAAGCGCTTTACATGAACCGCTTCAGGGAAACGTCGGAGCTTTGCAGCAAGCTGCAGGTCTGTCACCTTCTTGTGGTAGGCCAAAAAGGGTGCGCGAATTATTGCAGCAGATCTCGTGTGGCTTTCTGATTTACGAGAAACCGGCGTATGAAAGTTAGAAATTGGGGCTCCAGGCTAACAAAATCCGTCGGGAAAAAGACCAAAAGCTTAATGCCTCCTGAAACCGCCGGTATAGCAACCACAGTTAACATTACCTTACCGGTGTCATAATCAACCCCTTAGACGACGACTAAAATTAAAGATCCAAACGGGATTACCGAAAATAGAAGGGTTGCGAATGGATTTCTTCGGCCGTCGACTTCGGCGGGTGGACCAAAATTCGCTTTCGCTGATACTTATTTTGCCGACCTCCGATATAGGCTCCCATATTCGCGAAATACCGATGATATCCCAGCCGCGCCCGCTACACACTCGTTTGCAGATAGATAGCACACGCACACTGTATTGTTCAGGTGGACCGAAAAGCCTCGCTTGCGAGGACCACCCTGTTCGGCATTGAGCTGGCTATTCGCGCAGAATTCGCCGTCGTTTGCGACTTCTTTAAGCAGTCTGGTGTCCGCGAATTCCTTGGCGCGCAGGCAGAAGACAGATGTGTACGTCTGGAAGAATGCTGTATTATTACGTGTCAGGCGTTTCAGCCGCGAATTGCGACGTCACTTCTGTCGACTTGGGTCATCTACGAATGGATGTGGGCAACTGTGCGGAACTTCGGTCACTATACCCGGCGCCTGTTCTTTCTCGACGAGACCTACCTCGACGTAACGGACGCTTCTTTGTCGGAGATGTACGGGACCGACGCCCACCTAATCGACCCGTGGCATATTGGAAGGTAAACGCTAGAAGAATGAGCAGTTTAGCTGCCAGGACTGTTGAAGGTACGAACTGATGCTGAGTCGAACCAGTTTCCATATTCAGTCTACCGGAAATCGCCAGCCAAATCTTGCAAAATATCCCCGTTTTTTTCGAAAAAGGCCAAAATATTGAACATTATCCTTTGTGAGCGTCCTACGCATAGCATACAAACGTTTTTTTATTACTAGTTAGACTTGTAACGAAGGCAGTATGAGTGAAAAAAGTCGAATAGGGACTATAGCAAGCAAAATATTTTGAACAATTACCCTGGGAATCAGTTCGGACCGGCGGTCAGTCCGGGTCGGTTCCCGCCGAATTTGACAGAACCGGACGGGTCGGGCAAAGGCGGAACAGCAGGCAACGTACCCGCTTGGTCCTTCCCGAGAATCGCTTTCCAGGCACGGCCATGATGACCCCTAATGAGCTGGTGAGCTCGCCTAGAAAGCGGTACCGTTCTGAGACCGTTTACGCATATAATAGTATATTTTAAGGCCATTGCCGCGCTGACTAGGCCGGGGAAAAAATGCCTTTTTAGAGCGTTGATGCAAAACGAATTTCTACTTTTGGGTCCTGCTGCGCACCTTGGTTTCGTGTATACGGCAGGGATTATGGCCCGTCTGTACGCCGCACTGCTCGATCGGACATACTTACACGGATAGAGGTCCTGCCTAAGCGGATGTTTCTCGTCGATATAGCTCGCGACGCCCACTTGGTACCATACGCCGTCCTTGGAGATCGTCAGTGGACCGCCACTGTCGCCCTAGAATTCCAGTTTTTACTGATTGGAGCATACTTCAAGTCATGATGCCTACGTGGTTGACGCCTGAGCCCAACCCACCTGCACAGATAACGTTCTCCGGATGAACGAACGGGTCGGTTACGTTGTCGTTGTCCTCCAGATTCGCGCTAAGTTGAAGGACAGCCCGAAGCTAATGGCCGTTGTTGGCTAATCACGTGTGACAATCAGTATAGTGGTGGAAAGTTACGACGCCGGCGCGCATGAGTCCATCTCTTGAGTGTGGAATGATGACGCTTCCGTTTTCAAGTTTTTCTAGAGGTCAGGCTACGGTACTAGGGTACGGCTTAGGACAAGCTTAAGCCGTCACGGTAGCTCAGTCAGTCGAAGACATTTCTTAACTCTCTTTACCATTGAACATTACCGTACCGTACCGACCCACGCGTACCGTCAACCGTAGCCGTAACTACGGGTATGACTTAGAGCGCTGCCGCCCCTAAAACATGTTATAGGGCACTGTTCCAAACGAGTTCACCCACCCGTACCGTACGGACCCCTTTTCCCCTAAACCGATTTTTGTATGTAAGTACGCTACAGTTCGCGACTATGCCCCCTAAATCTACTGAAGGATGCTGATTTCTACAAGATAAGGCTGAGGAATCCATTCGCTACTCGTCGGAGAAAAGCGGCGGTGGCACCGTTCTAAGCTGACATCGGTGACGGAAGAGCCCGTAAAGAAATCTGAAAAAATACCATCGTGTCGTCCCCAGCCGGCTATGAAGCCGACATCGCCGTACGCTTCCTTGAACGTCAGTGGCAAGCAAATCGGCCGAATCGTGTCCGTGAAATTCAACGCCTTCAACTTCGAGTTCGAGCAACAAGTCGTCTTGCATAATTATGTGGTGTCCACCGTCGCCCTTCGGAATGTTGAAGCCGGGCGGTTTGTGTGCCTCCTTCACACGCACCGTCACGGAGCCGTTGGCGAATTCTGTGGAGCCGACGTGCACCTCTTCGGCGAAGGCACAGTGACCGGCGGTAAGGACGAAGCGTGGCGCGATTACGGAGCCGGTGCATTGTCCTACAAAAGTGAACTTTCTTGTACACCATTTAGCATGGCCGAATGGCTCAATCTAGCGCTGATTGAGCGGTATCGCAGGAAAAGCATGCAACATTTATTTCAATTTGTTTCATTTATTTGTCAGTGTAACACAGATCGCCAGGGTCCCCTCGGGACGCTAGTCGACGGTCAGATAACCTGCAGATCTTTTAAACTTTCACGGCCAGTTGGGAATTCTCTCGATCCCGACAACTTGCCCCTTCTTCAGTTTGCCATCACAGCGCGTATGCCCATTCTTTCCCAGACAGAGTCCCGTCGAGGGCATTGTCGGCATAAATACGAGCCTACCGGAATATTGCAGCTCACGCACAGCGCCCGTTAAGGATGCTAAGTAAGTCGACTCAAACGTACTGTCTATGATTGGGCGCCCCTCGAGTCCGAAGTCGATCCGATTCCGTTCCGATTCCAAAATTTAAACCCATATCGATTCCATCCCAGAATTAAAAGCGATCTCGATGTCGCTTCATATTCATAAAAACAATCGACTTCAGACGTACTCGCACGCACTTCACTGAAGACTTTGACGCTCTCCAGTTATCTCTTTCCTTACACCGGAAAAGCCTAGGTCTAAAGGCTTTTCGGGTAGTTCTTCTCACGAGAAACTACCTGAACCCAGGTGCTTTTCAGGTCACCTGAAAGTGGGAAACCCGCCTGAAAAGCAGTTCCAGACCAGCATTGATACCGATCTCCGTCTAGTCCAATCTGGCTCCTGTAACTGATGATGGCAGTCTTCAGGCGTCTCGGAGGTTCACCACCTCGCGGACACGAGCATCAGTACCGTCGCGCCAAGGACGTACCAAGGGGGGGACCAAGGCAATTTTTTCTATTTCAGAAAGTTGTGGTATTTTGGCACAGTTTATACAATTTTTCGGTTAACATTGCAAAATAAGCGTAAAAATCGTTCTGGCGGCGCCTGCGGCGGGCTGTTTTAGGTCTATTTACGCAAGAATTACTATTTGAAACCGCCAATAGGGCGAAAACTGGACACTTCAGAAAAGCAAGGCATTTTTTCGGCGCCCCCTTTAGGGTACCGCCCTCCCCGCTCCCGAGGGGTCCTAGGTACGTCCTTGCGTCGCGCTCTTTCTCAACTTCATCCTGCTTTACGTCGTTCTGCAGTGCTCGTCGTCGCAAATGCGTACGTACAGAAACGTCCTCTTGATGACCTGCATCAGCGACATCTCGCTTAACTTCGTCGCTCTGGCGATTCAGCCGGTATGTGAAGTCAAATTCAACTTAAACTAAAGTAAATGTTGAATTAATTTAAAGTAAATTTTTCATCGAAGAGCAAGCATGGATGTTGCGCATCACAGTAAGAACGAATTGCCACTCTTAATGTCATCCTTTTTGTTGCAAGTTCTGAGCAACTCTGAGCAATTGAACAAACGTTAGTCCTGGGAGAATCGCTTTCTGGGAATTTTGCGTCCGCACTCCTTGTTCTTATCACTGCCTGGCTTATTAATTACCCCAAAACGGCCGCAGTTCCGTTCGGAAAACTGTGCCTATGTGATACACTCGCTGAGTACATAAAATCGTCTTGTGACTCTTCGACGTCCATTTAATTTGTCGGTGCCGAGCAATGCCAAACCGAATTTCGCTTGTCACAACATTCTTAGTGGCTTCAAGCTGCGTAACGCCGTTACGCGCGTTGCCCGGGCCCAGAAACGTTTCGCAGAGCGATTCCAAATGCTTAACAGGATGGTACCATTTTCTAGGAGGCGGTGATCGTTGCTTCGCCGTAAGTTGATGCAATCGATAGCGTTCTCGCTTTTGATGGTATTGCGAACACCGAAATGTGGGTTCTTCTCTTTTAGCTACTCGCCGCTAATTGTCGTCTCACATCGCCGGGAAAGTTTTTGTCCCAAAGTCATTTTTACATGGGTTTTAGAGCAAAACAACATAAATGCCGTATATTGTTGCCGTATCCGAAAGGTACCCGAGAACATGTTTCCAGAATGATTGTTCGAATGAACGTTTTTCGATACAAATAAACTATTTGTACCATTCATTCGGGGAAAATACCCTGCTTCGGCGGCGCCTACGACGGACTCCTTCAACCTTTCAACGTTTAAAAAACACTGCTAAAACCATTAATAGGCAAAACTCCGAAGTTCTGAAAAAGTACCAAGGGGGACCAAGGCATTTTTTCGGTGCCGGATTCAAAGAAATTATTTGTATAACTCATTCAGGGAAAATTCGCTGAGTGGGAATGATTCCCTGAAAGAACACGAATCCATAACACTAAAAGAACGTGTCCCAGGGAAGAAGTTGTTTTTGTTTCCGTTTGTTCATGGTACACGGTTTAGTTCGGGGATACCGCTGCGTGGTCGGACGCCAGAGCCCTGTGTCAGTCGTACGGTGGCGACCTGGCATCCGTCAACGAACGGTTAAACGAAGAGCTCGCGGGTAAGAACTGGAGCAACTTGTTCGCCTTCGCAGGCTAGGCGTTTTGTGCTGTTTCAAGAAACGAGCATACTTTCAGCGTGGAGCCGCGACGGGATTTTTTTGGGATCCTTCTGGATCGGCCTCACTTCCGATGAATCTAGGGAACCAGTGTGGACGGACGGATCACCGGTGACCTATACTAACTGGGCCAATGACTATCCGGACGACGAATACCCAACTCTTTACGTCTTCGTAAACGACGACGACGGAAAGTGGCGCAATGGCGAGTTTTATGCTCTCTTGCCTTGCGCTTGTGAGATGGTGCCGGAAAAGTGACATCGAACAAGGCCTCTTAAAGAATAATGTTCTTAGCATCATGTCCGTAGATTTTGTAAATGAAGCCCGTATCATAGCAGGCGCTCATTCAAGCGGATAGCGTTGCAAGAACTTGCAATAAAAGCAAACGTCTCGATAAGATACCTCCGTGAGCGGATTCACAGTGGTGAAAAGCCGTACGAGTGCAGTCAGTGTCAGAATTGTTTCACTATCCTGGCTCATCTTACTAGTCATAAACGGACGCATACTGGCGAGAAACCGTACAGACGCGGTACATGCGGTAAAACATTTACTCAGTCCTCTAACCTCGCCGTGCATATGCGAACTCACACAGGCGAGAAACCGCACAAATGCGAAATATGTGGCAAAAGGTTTGCACACTCATCTGCTCTCGTAGTGCACGCGCGAATTCACACAGGCGTGAAGCCGTACAAATGCGATGAATGCCCTCGACGTTTCACGTACTCTACGCAACTGACGCTGCACAAGTGGGTGCACAGTGGAGAAAGTACTTGCTGATAGTCCGACACACCTTTCTAAGCGAATAAATTTGTGTCTTACTTCATTTTCTGTTGAATTGTTTAACAGCTTAGCCCATGTTTTGCAAAAAAAGGTAAGGTAAGTAAGGTAAAAATGTAGAGGACCCTGGAACTAGTACCGGTTAGCACTCCACCGCCGTCGTTCGAGCTTCGTTACCCATTACAAGTTTGATTGATGCGCGGTCATTTTTTGATACCTTGTCTTGTTTTTACTTGAGGTAAATGATATTCTTTACTCTTTGCGAAAAGGAACAAACACGTTCAGCCTGCAGCGTTTGGGCCATGTATTTCCATTTGTATGAGACTTCGTGACCCGCACCGTTATGCGGCCCGTACCCGTACTTTTTTTGTACGGCTGTACGGTACGGAAGCGGTCAGTACGGGCCGGCTGTACGTACGTGTGTGCCTAGACCGCACCCTTGGGTTTTGTTTGTTGTGATCGCTCTAATGGGCGTCAACAAGTAGCCATCAGCTGTCCTTGTGCATCGCCCTCTCCCATTTTGAGCGAAGTAAACAGTCGAAGCGCAAAATTGATCTGTTTACGTGGCTTGTCCCATCGCGATTCAGATGCTTTTTGATCGCGTCCCTCTTGGTTTTAGCGCTAGACATTTGTCTTTTTTTGTTACATTTGTCGTTCAAAGTACATTTCCAACCCAACCTGTTCACTTTAACCTTGACGGAATTAAGCCGGTCGATTTCGCAGTTGTGAACAATATGGACTATGGTCTATGGACGCTAGACCGAGTCGCGGGTCGACATGACGCCGTGAGTCTCAACCCGCCTGTGGGCTACGAGAAGAAGCTGGCCGAGGAGAAAAGTGCGGACAAGGCCGAGGGAAAGGTGAAGGGTCTGGGTAAGTCTTTAGCTTCTTGGATTTATCCGAAACTTGTGCTTATCATACTCTCTTTTTCTGCTTCGATTTCAGTCCCTGAAGCTTAATAATAGCGATCGGCACAAGGTCAGTGTTTCGCCAGGGCCCTGCAGGGCAGGGCAGGGTTACAGGGCCCTGGCCTGTTTCAAAACCCTGCCGGGCTATCCGGCCCTGTACTGGAATATTGCCCTGTCCTGCCTGTTTTGCGTGTGATTTTTTTTGACTTTTTAGTGGACGATGCATGAGTCAATCGACGTGCGATTAAGTCGCGTCTAACAGAGGCAGACATTTGCGACCGTACTTTGCCCGTATAGAAATATGCGCAGCTTGCCTCTACCTTGCCCTGTAACCGTGTACAGGGTAGGGTTACCGGGCCCTGCCCTGCGGGTTTTCATGGTTTTCAGCCTAGATCTGAAGGGCAAATGCTGACCTCTACTTAATATCGTCCGAAATCCAAAATCTCGGCAACTAACTTTTAACGTTTCGAGTGATTTCATGGAACGTGGCCGGCCCGCTATCGGAGAAAATTTTGTGAGACGACAGGCGGTTGCTTACGTAGAAGACTTGCCAAGTGTTCGGCACTCGATTCGCCGGGGCAACTGTCTAAGTTGAGTCGGGAAGAGGCTTCGGCCTCCGCTAGCTTTCGTTGGTACGACCTGTGTTCCGCATGGTTTAAACATATTGGAGCTCGAGCGTCGCCGATGATCCATGGCTTAGGCTTCACGGGTCGCTTCCGCAATACGGACGTCGTCGACGATCGTGAACGTCACGCTTCGGACCCGCACTGACATACTGAAATCCAATGCTACGAAGCTTCAGTCATTATTTGTTTTGTATTGCGAATGTTTGTCATGCATAAACTTTAAACAAATTCCGTTGTGACAGGTCCACTGAGAGCTGTCAATGTGAGTGTTAGAAACTAAGCTGGTGTCGTAACACCGGCGAGACATGTAGACCATTCTGAGCTAATATCAACGCCTTCTTCCAACGGTAAATTCTCGCAGGCCGTATATGAGCTCTCCTGTACGTTTACAGCGCTGTACATCCGTGACATGAACGGTGCCGTCAACCGAGCAGCGTTATGTGCCATGAACTTGACATGACGCCCTGCTAGATTTTCCTAATTGTCGGAAAAGTCCTCGATAGATGGGTAACTTGTGGAAATTAGTTATTTTTAGAATGACATAATTGCCGAACCGGACGCTTCGCCTGTAGCGGACCCAGTAAATGCCGCAGAGGTATGTGCATGCGTTATTCGATCAAACCTCTTAGCAGAAGGAATCAACACTCACAGATACCTACGCAGAAAGTGTAAAACTGGTAAAAGTTTGCATGAAAGCAATGCACGACGCTGCACGCATGTCGTCCCTTACGGCTTCTGCCGGGGCTGGGACCTGGCCTCGAACCTCGGTCTCGGTTTACTGAGAGTCTGGCACCATTTTGGAGTTCTCGGTCTCGGTTGGTTTTTTTCAGTCTCGGTCTCGGTTTGAATTTTGAAAACCCCAGCCCTGAGTTATGTGCGGACTCTTCTAGGAAAAGTACACATAAAGGAACCCCTAAGTGCGGGTGCCCCTACGACACTATAGTGCTGGGTCCTCCATAACCCAAGATGGTACGGCAGTAGAATCATGCTTGTTTATTTCACGCGATTTAGTGCGAAACTGAGTGATTGTGTGACCATAGTTCGGCCTCAGCTCTTAACGCAGCAGTAGCCTCCAACTGGGGTCATGGTTGGCGGGCATTCCTCCTCCCCAGTGGCAGATTTGTAGGCATGACCTAGAATGCACCATGGTGTGCTAGATTCAAGACAGGTCAATTACCTACCTCGAACATCGTACCCATCGGGACAATATTTCACGCCTGGTACGTATAAGAAGCGGCCGCCAGTACCACCCGTTCCGCGACGGCGACGCTCTGCATATGAGCAACACTGGTTGCCGTACACGCGGTAGCCTGGAGGACAGAGTCCCAGGACGGTGGCGCCTGAAAAAAACTCAAAATGATGTAAGCGAACCCTAGGTAGGTGTAACGGTGCAGACAAAACTATAACGGTACACCTGAATTTTTCGAGATTTTGGTAGTATTTTTTTCGAGAATTTTTTGAGGCCTGACTCCTGAACTTGGGCTTATTAGGTGGACCAAAAAAAACTAGGTAAAACATCAAAACGATGAAGTTTAGTAGACATTTGCGTGGGATTTGGTCTTTTACGCCATGACACACTGAATTTTCTCAACGTCTTAAGGGGACATCCAGAAAATATGTAATCCTTACAGGGGGAGGGGGGGGGGTCAGGCCTCTGATTACATTTGATTACAGGGGGGGGGGGGGTCAAGGCCATGATTACGTAATCAGCACTATGTAAAAGGGGCCCGCCGCTAGGCGCCGCCAGAGCAAATTTTGACCATATATTACAAATTTTAACCTAAAAATTCGTTGGCGTCGCCTGCGGCGGGCTGTTTTTGAACTCAATTTGAATATTGCAGGGGGAGGGTCAGACCCCTGATTACATTTTGATTACAGGGGGGGGGTAAAAAAGGGCCATGTAATGATTACATAATTTCTGGATGGCCCCAAAGCAGTCAGCTTACCAGTGCATTCAGCATCCGCTGTAACTAGCATGGCGGCGACGATTACTACGGCAATTACCAACAGCTGGCAGGCGTTCATCGTTATTCTTGCTGAGTGGCGATTGCGCTATGGACTACGCCGTGCTTATAAACGCTTACCAGACGCAAAAGGACGATCATACACCAGTGTGGTGGAGTAGGCTAGAGCATAGCGTCCGTGCGATTTTCATGAGCGGCAGGCTGCTTGTGGATGTGTTTTATCGCGTGCCCGCACAGCTTGTCGCGTGCCTGGTTGTCCTCTCTGCAGCCTGCTTCACTAACGCTGCTTGCATAACATCAACATAAGCCCTATCGGCATTCTGCACATGATAGCCGTGTCTCTTGCCGTAAAACAATGTAGAGTGCTTCAATGTGTGCTGGGCATTTGCAGCGTTTATCGGCACGAGGTTCGTGCCGATACCGAGGTAATTTCCTGTGCCGAACACGCAATAGAAGAGGCAGACCTGCTAACGGTTCCACGAAATTCGAATGTACATACCCGTCGGTTACGGCTCCGTCTGTTGTTTGAAATCAGACGTTTGGGAGTCCCTCAGCGATGTGTAACTCGCTTTTATTAAGACGAATGTTCGCCTTCTAATATTGCGCGTTCAATAAATGAACTCATCGAAATTCATGCGCTCGTCTAAGCCTAAGTCTAAGCTTGGACACGCCTTGCCGGATACCTCACTGCGCCCCAAGAGACATCATGTTTTATCAAAGCCGTCGGCCCGAAAACGATGGGGAAACACTTTAGATGATGCTGTTAACTGATTACTATAATTGCACACACTCGAAAGGACGTTTACTAAAAAAGCATTCGATAAACTAGTGTTAACGAATGCGTGCACCAAGAATGAAGCTGTGTGCCACTTAAAATTCCATTATTCCGATTAATATATTTCAGCTGATGACGGCTTTGACTGACCACGTCGCTGTGGATTCATTTGTTGTAAAGTTCGCAAATTTTCAGGTTTATTTCTGCCGTGGCGCATTCGCAAATATAGAAGAACAACTGGTTTAGCGTCAGAATCCGTGCGGCATCCTAAACGTCCGGCAGTCGGTGAAAAATCTCGGCAAAGGCATGTGGAGCGTCGCCAGTAGCGCGATTGGGCAGCGTCGCCAAGTTTGAAGTGTCTAAAGGAGCACTCGGCGACGTTGGCGACGCGTTGGGCCTGGCTGACAATTCCCATGGCGATCTTATTTGTCCCAACTGCCTGTAATTAGTGTTCGGGACCCCCCCCCCCCCCGCCCCGTGCCGTTCCCCGTTCCCGTGCTTA
>JNEY01000446.1:23432-46643 GCA_020875895.1 Aphelenchus avenae
CGCCGTTCCCCGTTCCCGTCGCCTTAGCCCCCCCCCCGTCCCGGTTCCCCGTCCCCGTCGCTCGACCCCCCCCCCCCCGTGCCGTTCCCCGTTCCTGTGCCAAAAAAACGGCCCGTTACCCGTGCCCGTTCTCCAAACCAAAAATACACCCAAAAAGCCGTATTTTCGTAGAAAGTTCATCAGAGCAGCCATTTTGGCCACTAGCTCTTAAGGTATCATGGTTCAAGCAGTAGAAAAGAACAAACAATTGAAAGCTTTAAGAAAAAAATACAAAATACCCATATTTTTGGGAATTTTTTTCTTCACATTTCTTCCCTGCGGTATCTCCTTCGACGACACCTGGACGGTGCGTAAAGACTACGACCGATACCGTCTGCAAATGCTGTATCAACCTTTGGAATATCTTCCGCAGGACCTACGGATATCATCTGAATTCATTACAGGTTTTCCCCAGGCGCCCAACCCCGGGCAGCAGTGCGTCGGCATCCGTCGCACTATTGATGCCCAAAATATCGTCTACTTGAGGATTCTACGACGGTTCGGGAACGACGATTCGGGGACAAAATCACGACGATTCGGGAAGGCTTTTGCGTCTGTTGTGTTTCTAAGCCTAATCCTAAGCACCTAATCCTCGGCCTGAGCCTAAGCCTAAGCGTCCATGGCGGGAGATATGCGCTTAAGCTCAGAGTCGTCGTCCTTCCCGAATCGTCGCATTTGTCCAAGCGTTCGATAGACCGCAGTTCCTAAGCCCGATCGAACGCCATATAATAGTTACTACCGTATTTCCTCTAATAAACCCCCCGGGGGGTCTAATTCTAAATCGATGAATTTCGGAAAATTATAAAATTTTAAATGCTCATAACTTTTTTCTTTTGCGTCCGCAGGACTCTCTCTGCGTCTTAAAATACTTAGTTCGTCGTTATCTATTCAAATATGGCCTTAGTTTGGAAGTAACCCTTGCCCTAGCCCAGCTGTGAATTTTTGGGGAGGGGGGTCTATTAGGTGGGGGGGGGGGTCTAATAGAGGGGGGGTGTTTATTAGAGGAAATACGGTATACGAAATATGGAGTTTTTCGCATTTGTTCATTCCCTGCGAACGCACCATATCCCTTGGCAACACTGCAAGCAGCATGCGCTGCCATGCATTCGGTATTGCATGCTACCGGACACACAAAAAAGACTCCATGTCCTGCTAGGGGCGTAGCCAGACCAAAATTTTAGGAAGGTTGGGGGGAGCTGGCCGCGTAGCTTATGCCCATGTGTCCTGCTGCATGCGGTCATGCGTACTCAACAACCGCATACAGGCGCGCATGCACGGGATGCAGCGCAATTGCCAAAAAAAACCGGTGAGGGCGCAATTCCTGCAATGAAAGGAGATATCCAGAGCAGAGAGTGGCTGTCGTCAACATAAGATGCGCATATTTGCAATAGCTTCGCAAAAAGAACCGGTTATTGTGACAACGATTCGGCGAAACTCACAACAGGCTTTAGCGGTGGGAAAGACGGACATTGTTTGTCAGGCACGCACGTTACTTCGAAACCGGATTGACGATGCATTTGGTCGATTTGCCGGTTGTTCCCGAATCGTCGTTCCGAATCGACGTTCCAGAATCGTCGTTTTTTTTGTTCCCGAATCGTCGGTTCCCTAATCGTCGTTTTACCATACTTTGAGTCCCCTCCCACTTCCCCAGCATCTGCGCTGGGAACCCTGCCGAACCCGTACCCGCGGTGACCCCACCCGTGCCGTACGCCGCCGTACTCGTGATGGAGAAAATCGCCATGTCGCAAACATTAACACAGTACAAAAAAACGCTCCGTAATACGGCTTGGTCCGAGCTTTTTTCGAGGCCGTGCCGTGTTGCCGTAACGTATTACTCGGGTACGGGTTTGGTCCATAACTCGGTTCGGGCGCCGTTCTCTAACTCGTCCCTGGCCTGCTTTGAGTGGCGATCACTAGCATGAATTTTTTTTCAGATCTACCTGCAAATAACGACCGACAACTGCGCGCAGACGTGCAATAAGTGCCCGGGAGCTACAAACCCAGCTAGCTAGTGGCGCCTGGCAGGACCAGAATTTGGACAGCTTAAAACCCGATTTGACACGTGTAAGATTGCAGGCGGGAAGGTTGGGGGTCAGACCCCTGATTACATTTGATTACGGGGGGGGGTCAAAAAAGGGCGATGTAATGCTTACAGACTTCCCGGACGGCCCCTTATGGATCATGCAGAAGCAGAAAACCCGCAAAAATCTGATGATGCTTTTTTTGTGTCTGAGCGGTGATTCCAACGAACGTTAAACGTTTCACGAGACAAAAGAAGCTTAGTCTCTCCCTCCTTACCATGCGCGCCAGCTTGGCTGAATCCTAGCTACGCCACTGCTGAGCCTAAGCCTAAGAGTTCCTAAGCCGGGTGGTGAATGTTCCCGAGACGGGTGAATGTTCAATTTTTTCGGGAAGTGGAACATGTGAAAAAGTTCGCGAAGCGGTGCAGGAAACCAATTTTTCGCGAACCGGGAATTTACCCCAGGGCTGAGTTCTTGTCCTTATCGTTTTCACCCTTATGATAAGTTGTTAACAACGCAAGCAGGAAAAAAACGTACGAAGACAATTTATTCGTTAGAAATCTGAATTGGATTTTCAGCAAGTAGCCTGGTATTTGAACAAGAGAGAGGAGGCTACGTAAGACTACCGAGTGTTTCACGAAATTACTGGCACAGGCCGCAAGTTCTACGGCACTGTTCGATCTGTCCGTTGTTCCAGTACCAGTCCATGTCGCAGAAGCCCTGGCTCTTCCACACGGCGCAGTTCGAACCGGGAGCATCAGTGCACGCAGCTAAACAGAAGCACGTCCACATCGATATTCTGCAGAATTTGTTACCTCCAGTTATACCGCAGCGGCCGCAAGTCGCGCAGCATTCCTTCGTCATCATCTTGTAGAAGTCCTAAAAATGCATCGCCCGATTGGTGCACAGGACGAGGATTTGCGTACTGAATAGCATCTTGTACTTAAAGCGCTGCAGAGCGCAGATCCAAATCTTTAGGACGGTGGCGGCATCGTTTTAGGTTATAGTGATCAGGCGCGTACCTTTTTATTGCAGTTCGCCCTGTTCTCCGGGCAGTGCGCTGCGACGTCGCAGGTCGGAGAACCAGACGCTAAAGCTGGCCCTTTGCGAGAAATCTACTTCTTCCCCCTCGTGATATCACGAACTTAAAATCGAGTTTTAAGCGCAGTACAAAGCAAGTTTTAAGTACTTTTTTAGCACTTTTAAGCAAAAAACCGGGTAAAAGTGTTTGAAAAACAAGTTTTAAAAAGGCCCGCCGCAGGCGATACCAGCGATTTTTTAGGTCAAAATTTGCAAAATATAGTCAAAATTTGCTCTGGGCGGCGCCTAGCGGCGGGCCATTTTACCCAGTGCTGATCAAGTGATCAAGGGGCTGACCCTCCCCCTCCCCCCTGTAATGATCAGGGAGTTTCTGGACGGTCCCTTAGTCTCGGTGCCTACCAGAGCCGTCGCAGTAGCCGGGGATGCCTGCGTCCTTGCACGTCTTGGCGCAGTTCTGCTTCATCCACGGCGCACTGGTCACGAACGAGCAGTAGCCGACCCACGACGGACAGTTCGGGTTCTTGTCCTGGCAGTTACTTGGCGGCAAGGTGGCGCATAGGCCGCATGTAGCGGGGCAAAAGAGCTGCATCATGCTCCTCCATCCGGGATTCGAGCAGTACCCGCCGCTAAGGGCCACGCTGCAGGGCGTCGGCGCATCTGAAATGGACAAAAACAGTTACGAAATCATTGACGTTTTTCCAAACTAGTCACTGTTTCTGCATACTTGTAAACAAATTTTTTTCAAAGGTTTTTCCAAAAGTACCCCTAGTATTGTAAATAAAAACTCACTTTTCTGGTCGGAGCAGCTGTACTGCGGCAGTTCACAGCAGATCTTGCAAGTTTTTGCACACTTCTTGGCCGCCTCTCGAAGAACTAAACTGTCTTCATGTGTAAAAGTCATGCCAAGCCCAATAAAAAAACATGCCATATGGCATAACGGTACTGAGTACTGCACGGTAAGGTGTTCCATCTCTAGGGAGAGCTTGCACTGAAACTCACTGTCTTGATCGCACTGTGCCGGTCGCACGTCTGGAGCAACGACCGGACCTCCGAAGACGCTGGCGCAATTCGGATCCGTGTCCTGGCAGATTTCTGCGGTGGGCAGAAGGGCTCCGCTAGCGTCCTGGCATCGGAGCCTGGCGCCAGCACTAGGCGCAACCAGGAGAGCAAGGACAATCAGGCTAAGTACTGGCGAGGGCCGAGCTAGCCGCATTGTCGGTAAAGTGATGGAGCTGTGAATGATCGTCCACATTCTGCCGTACGCTTTATTAAGATGGTACTGCACGTACTACACCTTGATGCGTGTCGGGCACGCAGCTGGGTAAAGCCGATTTCTGCACATGCCGACGTTCCATGCGAGAATGCAACAGCGTGATTTTTCTCTAGCTCTTTGTTGACACAATGAACGTGCTCGCCGGAAAAAAAAAGAAGTTTCATCGAACGTGAACCGCTAGTTCTAGACACGCCGAGTGAAGTGAGAGGTTCATTGTGATACCAAAATTCTAGCGATATTAGCCAGGGCATGGGATCGTCAAAAGGTCACGTTCGATGGTGCCTACAGCTGAGCGAATCAGGCTCTGCGGATGACTCTCTGTTTGCGCTAAGCATGAATTCACACTCTAAGGCACACTTTGCTCGAATCATTTCGGAGGAGTGCCATCGCCATGGACAAAGGGGCTCCAAGTAAGATTTGAAAGAGACGGAGACGGTTAAAACGAAGTAAACTGAGTCCGAAGCACAAAGTACAAGTAAGCGAGTTTACGCGTAATTAATGAATCCCAGTCGCAACTCTAGGTGAATGCGTGAATGCGCTACGACAAGTGCCTGGCCATCTGAGCCTTTAGTCCCAAAAGATGACTGTACATTCCGGAAGGTGTAGCCTTAGTATCTGGTGCACGCTAGAGTTTACATTCCGTACCGTATTCCGTACCGTACCGTACTGCGTACCGTATTCTACGGTACGGAGTACGGTACGGCTATGGGTCAGTGCGGGGTTGCCGTGCCGTACCGTACGCAGGACCCCGAGTACGGCGCCGTATTCCGTACCGTACTGCAGGCTAAAAAATGCACATTTTTAACCGAAATCGAGCTAATTTTGGGCATTTTTTACCAAAATTCGAAAAAATTCGTCAAGAATGACGGTATTCAGTTCTATTTCACACCGTTAATAACGCTTAATATTGGTGGCGTTGTTGTTTGAAGTCCTAATGTTTCGGTTTACCTTCAAAAAGGCAGAAAATTTCAAATTTTTTATTACCGAATCACGGACCGTACTGCGCCGTACTGGTATGATACGGAGTACGGTACGGGGGGATCAGTACGGTACGGAGTGCGGTACGAGGGGGTCAGTACGGTACGGAGTACGGTACGAGGGGGTCAGTGCGGTACGGAGGGGGGGGGGGTCCATTTGCAAACTCTAGTGCACGCGACATTGTCGCAGGCATGTTGTACTGGTAGCTTCAGTATTTCTTCTGCTAGGTCCGCGTCTTTCCTAACAGACCCCCGCCCCTCCAACTCTGTATTGACTGCATTCCGGCCGATTTACAATGGTTTCGTGACAGTCTCGGTTTTTTTTTGTTGGCATTGCAAAGGGTCCCAAAGGTAGCAGTTTAATTCAAGCGGCCGCCTGCGACGTCTCCGAAAAGCATGCCCCATCCCTCGAAAAGGATCTCGCTCCCTTAGATCCTCGGTTCGCAATACAAGCCCTACAAGGAAGTGTGTATTAGAGGAAACATTGTTAGCTCATGTTCTACGCTTTCTCGCCCTCTCACATTTGCGGTAGGATCCGGCTGCATGCAGCTAGAAAATGCAGTTCACTCTTGACTTACCTGCACCTTTCACTAGAAGGGCGGGGTCGTGTTGGTTGAGAAAGTGTGATCAGACTCCAAGCCGTGATTGATGCAGGCAATGCATTTGCGCAGCTGCAAGCGAAGGAACGTAGGAACATCAGCTGGAGCCAGGGAAACTTCAAAAGCGTTAGGAACACCAGCTAAGCATTCGTAGCGGCAATCATTCTTTCATCCAAACAATGCAAGCGGGACAATCCACGCAGTCTCTTTCGCTGCTCGTTTTCCTTCTAACGGTTTCGCTGTGTCTCGGCACTGCGCCGGCTCCGCGACTGCGTTGCCAGGACGCTAGCGGGGCTCTGCTGCCCAGCGCGGACGTCTGTCAGGACGTAGATCCTGGCTGCGCGGCCGTTTTTCCAGGCCCGGTCGTAGCGCCGGCGGTACGCCCAGCGGAGTGTGACATCGACCGTAAGTTTCGCACTATGACAACGCACGAGGATCGTTTCGCCAATACTCCCCCCCCCCTCTTTGACGATAAGACACGCAAGGCACAAAGGTATTTTTCCGCGAGTCGTACTTTGTGCATAAAAAGCTGATTCTACTTGCAAAGCTAAATTGCGACGCTAGTAGGTTGTCAGGTGCACTTTGATCGAACGCTCATAGAACGCTGAGTTAATTTAGTTCTCAAAGACGCAGCGACGAAATGCGCGAAGACCTGCAAGATCTGCTGCGAACTGCCCCAGTACAGTTGCTCTGACCAGCCGAGTAAGTCGCAGCTGCGAAACGCAAAGTTGATCGAACGTTTTACATATTTATTCGCACCTTTGCAGACCCTCCAGTGTCGTGCGCAGACGCCCTTCGAAACGGGCAGTGTACCGATCCAGGATGGCGGGACGTCCTGAAGGTGTCCTGTCCCGCGACGTGCGGCTTGTGCCAGGCAGCGCCTGCCGGCGACCCGTCCTGTCAAGACAAGCTCCCGAATTGCCAAGCGATGGTCGGCTACTGTTCGTATCTGCCGGCTGTGTCCGACATGAAGAAGAACTGTGCCAGAACGTGCAAGGACGCCGGCATCCCTGGCTACTGCGACACGCCTGGTAGGGTCAAAGCGGCGAAATAACCTAAAACAAAAGACTTAAGCTTCACCTCCGCCATCAACACAACCACCGAACGGCCCGAACGGTGACCTCGGGTCAAACTGTGCGCAAAACAAGGATAACTGCAACAATCCGGTGCGAAGTTTGTCTTCTTTTCCACTCTACACATAGATTTTTCGGTCATCCGCAAACGGGAGTCCGTCGCTAATAGCCACTCGCAGAGAGGGATCTTTTAGGCCAAACCAGGAAGCATAGTGCCCAGGCCGTCAAGGCCATACTAGCACCAAAATAGTCATGATCTTTATCGGTAGTGCTGGAACTGCAAAGAAGTCACAGTTTGAAGGATCACAATTGCTATAAGCCGAACAGGGATGCGGGATGAAATTTGACTGACCGAGACCAGAGACCCCCCCCCCGAGACCGGGACCGAGACCAGACTCATGACCGAGACCGAGACTTGAAATATTTTCGACCCAAAATCGCCTCACCACAGTCAAAAATGTAAAAAATTCGGCTAAAATTGGCCCGCCGCAGGTGACACCAACGAAATTTTGGATGAAAATTAGAGAAATTTAGTGAAAATTTCGTAGGTCGGCGCCTAGCGGCGGGCCGTTTTGCCCTTTTTTGTTTTGCATGACCGAGACCGAGACCATCGGATTTTCCTCATGACCGAGACCGAGATCAGACCCCCTCCCTCCCCCCGAGAGTCTCGTTTTTCGAGACCGGGACCGAGACCCGCATCTCTGATGCCGAATACGAAAATAGTTTTTTTCAGACGATATATTTTGCCCTTGAAAAACAGTGAGACATTCGCCTTCGAACCACTTGGTGCGGGCAGAACGCACGTAAAATTAGGAACTTTTGGTGCAAAAGTTTTCCGTCCAGTATCAGCTAATTGTTAAGATCCGCCTTATATTCGTTTATCGAGTGTCATAAAATGCGAATTCAGGATTGGTACGATTTTATGACGAAGAACTGCTGCAAGACGTGCAACCGATGCGGAGCGGCAGCAGGTACGTCAACTGATTTAGCCTTGTTCTGTAGCGCATGCTATTCGTTAAAGCCAGCTTTCTTTTTTTGCAGCTGCGTGTATGGACGAACCAGTTTTCGGAGACAACAAGCCAACCCACTGCAACGACTGGATGCGGAACGGCTTCTGCACCAGACCCGACTACGCTGGAATGCGGCAACTATGCCGTAGAACATGTGGCCTGTGTCGGTAAAGAAAATCGCCACAGTTGACTGTAGTCGAGGTTTCATGGAGTCTATTTATGTCCGAACAAATTCGTCTATCCATTGCAGTACTTCATAAGCCCTTGAAAGGGACTTAAGCGTTAATACCTAGGGCTATGGACGGTTTACCATTCTTATGGCCACCAATGAGGCAACTGGTTTATCGCCATCCTGAGCCCATTTTCCCGCGTGCTTTCAACTAGTAGCCTATGACCAGTGTTTCCGATAACCCGAAATTTTCGCAATGAACTGAACAGAACCGTAATGCGGATCGAAGTCAGTTCAGTTCACGTTAAGTCAGTGACTTTCGCTTTTAAGCCCCTAAATATGAGCTTTGCGGTGACCATGTGAAGTTTATGTGCGTGGGACCGGGCCCGCCGCTAGGCGCCGACAGAGCCAGTTTCCACTAAAAATGCTGAATTTTGCCCCAAAAAAATCATGTTGGCCAGTGCTGCAGCAATGCTGCCTGGGGCATAGATGTTGCGTGGGGCAAGCAAAAAAAAAACGCCCGTCACGCAAAAAGGAGAAAGAGGGCAGTCTTTTATACGAGAGAACGGACAGAAAAAAAACAGGATGCGGTCTCTTTTTAAATAAGCTTGAACCGGATTCGGCCTGGTTCAGTTCAGTCCAGTATTTTAGTAGTGTGCTCGCTAGTTCAGTCAAACACTAATAAAGATTAAGTCTTTGGTTTGGTACACGAGCAAAATATGGGAAAAGCATGTACTTGGAAGGTTAGCGGGGTTCTCAAGAGCGCTTGTGAAAAGGCGGCATTCATGCGTAAAATACTCGCAAAGGAAGAGTTCGCTAGATTCAGCGCAAATGATCCTACATTGATTTCTTTCTCGTAAAGCTCCCCGTTCAGTTTAAGGTAGGGGTGAGCGGGAACTGAAACTGAACTGAGCAGGATGGAACGGGAAACCTTGGAAACAGCAAGAGACTTGAATGTGCTAAAAACATTCTTCCCGTTCCTGTCGCCCTGCTTTATTTGAAATGAGCCATCCAGTCGCCCGTAAACTCCCCACCTTTGCTTCTTTTTGGTAACACATAACGGGAAACTTTATGAAACAAACCGCCGAAAATGTGAACGTCAAATTTCGATAAAGTGCGCCAGCCAACATTGCTCATGACGGTAAATTCCTACGTCCAAACTGTGAGTCCTTGTGTCTGGCGCTAATGCACTGGCCGTGGTCAACGGCGGTCGCTTGGCTGAGAGCCACGGGTGTTCGACCCGCTTGTCTTCACAGTTTTACGCACTGGATTACAGAATAAAAAGGGCAGTTTCACGTAACTAGATTAATGGAGTCAGTGCACACACACACCTTTTCGCCACGCTGTCGAGTTCTGGACCAGGTGACGAGCAACATTTGGTTCTTCAGTGCCGACCAGGGCTGGGCGGTCTCGGGTCTCGTTTTAGTCTCGGGTCAGGGGGGTAAGTCTCGGGTCTCGGGTCTCGGTCTCGGTCCCTTGCCAAGTCTCGGCCCATTTGAGTTTTTTCTATTTTCTGGACTCGTCAAAGCATCGTTCATCAACGGGTTTTTGCTCAAAGCAAGAACCAACATTGTAAGCGATATTCAGAATTCGTATATGGGCAGATTACGGCTTATGAAGAGCAAATTTTGCACCGTGATAGTTTGAACCTCAGTCCCGGACCATCAAGTGAAACTTTTCCTTGCTGAGCGCTGGGGCGTGGACGTCGATAACCTCGACTACGATGGACCCATATGCTACTCCAGTGTGCCGCACGCGAATTGGGATGGCAGCAGCATAGCAGTGCTTTAAGCCTCCCTCTTGACGGTGCAATCCAATGGTCCGTGGCTGATGCCAGGAAATGCTTTTGGTTCTTCGTGGGCTAATTATCGCTTGTGATACTAAAGCACGCTTTGCCGTTTCGGTCTTGGGCAGTCTAGTGCCTACCTTATTCACTTCGCTTCCCGCATGTCGGCACCTATTTTCTCCTGATACTCATCGCAAAGCTGCTCCAGATGGTCACGAGTCAGCGAGCACCGACTGTGAAGCTTGTACAACGGCTTCCGTTCGGTTGCGGGAAGAAAATATTTCCGGGTCTCGGTTCTGGTTTTAGTCTCGGGTCAGGGGGGTTAGTCTCGGTCTCGGAACGAAGAGCACTCTCGGGTCTTGGTCTCGGTCTGCGAAAAAAGTGCCCAGCCCTGGCCGGGATTAGTCCGAAGGGTTTTATTAGAACCCGTTCTGCTTCTTCTAGTGTTGCTAGCTACGACGGAGTACGCATGGTGTAATTCCTTAGGCTGCCGAATCATTTGCAACATTTAACAACGTACCTCTGAACAAAACAAACAAAACAACAACACATTTTGCGGAATGTAAAATTCGAGCGAAACGTGTTCAATGCAAAGTATCGAAATTCGCAACAAAACGACGCATAGAATAAGCGAGTCATTGCTTCGCATACTTTATTCGTTTGGACGGATGGCGCACTTGGCTAATAGCTTCATGAGGGTCTCCTTGCTGAACGCGATGGAGAACTCTGGCTGTGCTAGTGCAGAAAGTTCAACAGGAGAAAGACGGTTGATCACTTGGTCCTAAAAACGTCCTTTGAGAAACGTACATGTTGGTGTCGGAAAAAGGTAAATGCCGTTCGGAAGGACGTCATCTTTAAACAATGACACGTCGTTTGCTCGCCTGGGCAAAGAACCTTCGGCTTCCTTGCTAATAAAGGGATCCACCTCCATTTGTGCTTTACCTATACACTAGTGTTCGGAACCCGTTCCCGTTTAACGGCCCGTCCCCGTTCCCGTTCCCTTTTTTCGCGGGCACGGTAAACGGCACGGGGGAGAGGGTCAGCACGGGAACGGGGAGCGGCACGGGGGGGTCAAGGAACGGCTGCCGTTCTTGGACCCGTTTTTTTACCCCAAAATTGCGCCCCTTTGGGGGTGGATGCTAAGGGGGGACTCTTTGGTGAAGAAAAAAATTCCCAAAAGTATGCATATTTTGTACAAATTTTAACTTTTTTTCTTAAAATCATCCATTGTTTGTTATTTTATACTGCTTGAACCATAATACCTTAGTAGCTAATGGCCAAAATGGCTGCTCTGATGAACTTTTTCTATGAAAATAAGGTTTTTTGGGCGCATTTTTGGTTTGGTTAACGGGCACGGGTAACGGGCCGTTTTTGGCACGGGAATGGGGACCGGCACGGGGGGGNGAAAAAGTGCCCAGCCCTGGTGCCGACAGTTATAATGCGTGCGCAAGACCCAGCGACACGCAAACTACAAAGTCTTTGATATAGATGGAGTACGTCTAGGCAACAGTCCAAATCACAACCCTGTTGCGTGGGAGATTTTTAGTCCGAAGGGCTGTCTTGAAGTCAAGTGGGTTCCGCTTTCGCGCTATGTGGAAATATGTGGGTGTGGTACCGGACCTCTCCCCCCTTGTGGAACCCAGTGACTAACAATCGGACTGCTGGAGATTTACCCTCAACGAGCGCTTTGTAGCTTGCCATGGGTCGCTCGAATTATAACCGAAAACAAGGGAAAATCGAGTGGGCTGAAACCGCCAGAGCTTTATGCAGATCTTCGAAAGCTGAGCTCATGGCCACCGTTCTTGCTTTTGGTGGTCAGTATTTCCGACATTTAAATATGGATTGGCCTAAGAAGGTCAAAAGTCACCGTGTCTGGAATTTTTACTATCTCTCAGTGTTATATAAAGGCTCATGATAACAGCACCAAGAGTATGGTGGTCCAGAATGTTATGCCAACGGCACATTACTCCGTATGGGAATCGTTTCCTTTTTGCACGCCCAACTTAAGATGTTTTTAGTGCATCTCTCTATGAATCAACAAGGTCAAAGTCACTGCGAATTAAAGTTTATATCTATCTCGCGGCGTAGTGATGATTAAAGGCGCACGATAACAACACTGAAAGTACGGTGGGTCAAGAACTTTCGGCTACCAGACGTGACTCCGAATAAAGTCGTTTCCTTTTTGTACATTTCCAGAATTACTTTCCGGAGATTAGATCACTAGCTCGGCTTCGAGCGCTTTTTTCGGGCGTAACACGAAAGTTGGATGCCTGCTTTGAATGGACGCTCACAGTTAATGATCAACATGGGACTTATTCCATCACAAGCAACCGTATGCCACGATTATCTTCTGTCGGGGCTCTCGCCTTAGCAGCAGAGATCGTTGATCGCCTTGAGCCCGGTCGGGCACAGCGGAGTTCCAGACGTCAAGGCAATCGGCAGAGCTAAAGTTTCACGCATTTTTAAGGCAAACGGTGCCTGTCAAAGTACCTCGAGCAGTGCTACCATCCGGGCAACGAAGCCCAGCCTCCAGGCAACAGGAACCCACGACGACTGCGTAGCCTGTCGGGCAAATCTGCGTTCCGTTTGATCCAAGCGCTGCTGGTCCTGGAAATTATGATCGTTAGCCATCGAGGCCTTAAGCATGTGCGAGACGGAGAAATCTTGCATAGAAGAAAGATTTGCTTTAAAAGTTATTCGGTTAATTCCAATGTTTGGAAAAATCTGACCCACAATGCAAGCCCTTTTTTCTAAAGCAATACTGCATCCTGTGGGGCCTAGGAACCTCCAAGAATATTTCGGGCGTGTGCAACCAAGATGATTTGCTGTGCGGTCATATTCAAAATGATCAGTTTTTTTGGGGAACGTTGCACTTTTCAAAAAAATTTACGTATGTCGACGAAAACTTCAGAAATTCGAATTTTTCGGAAAAAGTTCCTCCGCAAAAGTGTTGCTTCTCCCAAAGGCGGTAGAAGATGTTCTGCCGCCCTGTCTTGACACACCTGAAGGGTTCGATCCGTCCGGGCAGGTCCGTGTAGCCAAGGTCTTGCTCGCCGGGCAGCAGGAACCTGAGACGACGCTGTAACTTGCCGGGCAAATCGGCGACCCGTTCGGTCCAAGCGCTGCAGGGCCTACAAATAACGATCGTTACGCATCGAGTTAATGGCATCGAGCATGCGCATGACGGAGGACGACAACACGCCAAGCAGCGGATTTTCTCCGAAAAATATTCGTTCGTTCTTCAATGCGAAAAATTTGACACAAGTAATTTCGAAGCATCAATGTTGCAAAATTGCCAGATTTAAAATATTTCTTTGCCAAGTAATCGAATGGCTTTTTTTGAATACAATCCTAAAAGTTCTAGCATTGCGAGCCTCCAAGCATCGCTCAACTGCGTACTAGTAAAATGTGTTGTTTTGCCAAGAGAAGCACAAATTGCTACCGGAAAATCCTTATTTCTCAACCATACGGTGAAATACCATGTTCCGTAAAATTTTTCTCCGGAAAGTGAAAATATTCTGCAGTCCAACCTTGACGTACCTGCAGGGTTTGAGCCGTCCGTCCGGGCAGGTCGGTGCAGCTGCAGACTTGCTTGCCAGACAGCATACACCCGTAACAACGGTGTAACCTGGCGGGCAAATCTCCGTTCCGTTCGGTCCAAGTGCTGCTGGACCTATATCCGTGATCGTCGCAAAATGACAAATAAATTTTACAAAGCGTTAAGGTGACGCCATCGACGCAAGCTTAGCGACGAAACTTTGAAGACTCCCCTGCCTTTTCAAAATTGGACGAGAGGTCACTAGACACTAAAGGGCATTCCTCTGGCGTAAGTAAAGGTATACCTGAAGGGTTTGTCCCATCCGGGCACGTCGTTGCTGCCTCTGTGATACTCAGCATCACCAGGCCCAGAATGAGGAATGCGGACACTTTCAACGCGTTCATACTGCCTCGTTCGCAAAAGACTAGCCAATGATGGCCAGCCTATGGCGGTGGGCCGCTTATATGCACTGATGGACTGCCTTCAAGCGACCACGTGAGAATGCACTGGCTGCAGTGAAGCAGCTGAGATGATAATCCCAACAATCGTTTCACCCCTGCATTCGACTGCGTCACTTCCCTCTCTTCCTTAGTTGACACTGTGCTCATGCACAGTGACATCAGCTCAACGAACGAGAACTTTAGTTCTAGTCAGTTCGATCAAAACTCGAGATTCATTATGGTGTCAAATTTCTAGTGAATAACCCGAGGCTTCAGCGAGAGTCCACAGATTAGGCGCTCAAGGTGAGGCTTCGTGCGCTTCGTCGCTGTTGCCTACATTTGAGCGTATCAGTCCCCGTCGGTGACTGTTTTGTTTGCGCTAGGTACGGATTCGAACTCACAGATTTTTCTCGAATATTTTCTGCGGTGTGCTACCCTCTCCTACCACCCGATTGTGTCCGCGGATGACGGTTTTGTCGAACCATCATTCATGGTGAGAGCAGCTGTACTGCGGCAGTTCACAGCAGGTATTGCACACTTCGCTGCCTCTCGAAGAACTGAACTGGCATCATAAACAGAGATCGTCCTAGTTTCAGTATCGGTCAGTTGATCCTCGATGGTAGTATTAGAAGCTTTTCCCATGCGGTGTTCGCGAGAAAGCTACCCTACAAAACAACACATAGCGAGAGGTATTCTTAACACCCTTAGTAAAACTCTCTGCAAACTTTGAAGTTAAAGATAACCGACCGTGGCGTGACGTGAGCCGTGGCATGGCGTTATGCCGTGATCACGTCTCGGCTCACGTCAAGTGGAGGGCCATCGCGGAACGGCTCACGTCACGGACCCTGAAACTGCCGTTATTGCACGCCTGACGCGACATGATTAGCCGGGATAGTGTAAAACAGTGATTTCAGAGATCACGCCACGGCACGGGTTTTCAGGTCACGACACGGTTCACGTCACGGGGGTCTCCCGACTGTCTCTACGCTGAAGTACCCTTTGTTGATTCTCGCCAGTGTTTTTTCGCATTGTCGAAGCGAACTTTCTCAAAGAACTATGCAGGTCGCTTTTTGCAAGGAACCTGTTTGTCAGCTTCTGCGATTCATACTAGCGGCTGGGATACGCTTTGCGCATCCGGCTCCGCTATCGGGGATCATTTGTACCAAGCAGATACCTTGTTCTTAAAATGCATTGCCTTTGTCTTTTCAGTAGAACATGCCCTACAACGCCATCGTATTCGCCGTTGCACTTGCATGCATATTAAACCATGCATCGTAGCGTTGCTTCACGCGTCATAGCCCTACTGCATGAGTCATAGCACCACTGGCCCTTTACCCTAGCCCTGTAGATGAATCAGCCCTTTAGTGTATGCTATGTATGCCAGATAGCAGCTCATTCTGGGTGCTTTCTTCGATGGGATGGCACATGCAAACAGAACGTGCCATCACATGTGGTATGTGCCTATGGTCAGTATCAATATCAATGTGCCTATGATCATTGCTAAAGAACTACTCGCTTTCTGGGCTCACTACGTTCGAGCAACTTGAGCATCGCGGTCCGTAAAGCAAATATGCGAATGCAGCGTACATCTTGGCCATGGTGCAATGCATTAAACTCATGACTAATCAGTCAGAGTTCCCTAACTATTCGTGTCGTACCAAGCACATTAGTTCCCAAAAACTACTCACTCAACGCACGAAAGGTTGTTTTTTTAAAGTATTCTTCACATCTACGGCGGCCATTGCATGGCGTCATGTCTCCGACAGGTAACGTACAGCTGGAATTCGAAGATGGCCTTGACGATCCAGCTGGAAAAGCCCCAAGCCCCAAGGATAGGTGTCATAGTCTTCGGCGACGACGAGTCTCCAGCAGAAGGCAGGACAAGGCGTCGTAGTCGTCGTCGAAGTGACCAAGAGTCTCGGGGCGAAGGTAAGAGGCGATTTGCCGGGCACAAAAGCGGATCTTATGGGAGAGCGTCTGTGGGAGGGGGGGGGGGGTGCAATGCATATTTACGAGATCGAGATGCGTGCACGTTGTAAAGCATTACTGATAACTCTGCTTGTGTTGGCGGTGCTAGGGGACGATGAAATCCGCACAAATTACATAATATCCAACGACGCTGGAGGACCCATACAAAACTACCTATTTATCTGAAACATTTAGCGAACCACGACTGTCACTACATTTGTGACGCCTGTGGCAAGGTCTGCGACGCTCGACGAAAGCTAGTCGAGCACAGGCGTAAATATAGTGCCTCGGAACGACACAATGTGCCGAATGTGACAAAGAATTCGCGGACCGAAGCCAGTTTGTCCTGCACATGCGAGTTCATAGCGGAGAAAAGCCGTTCGAATGCAGCGAATGCGACAGCGTTTCACGCAGAAACCACATCTGACGATTCACAATCGGCGGCACACCGGCGTAAAGCTCTATGAATGCGAACGATGCGAGAAACGCTTTACCGTCTGCAGCAGCCTAAACATTCATAAGCGGACGCATACTGTAGAGAAAACGTTCAAATGCGAAATATGCGATAAAACTTTTGCATATGCCTTTTAGCGTCGTCAAGCATACGCGAGTTCATACAGGCGAGAAGCCATACAAATGCGAGGAATGTCCTCGGCGCTTGGGAGATCCGGCGCACCTTACACGCGACCGGCGGCTGCACGACGGTGAGAGACTGTACGAGTGCAGCCAGTGCAAGAAGTGTTTCACGCAAATGGCTCATCAGATTGGCCACAAGTTGACGCACATAGGAAACAACCTTGTATATGAGAAAAAAGCGGCATAACGTTCGCTCAGTGCAGTAGCATCACGAAGCATGCGTGAATTCATACCGTTGCATAGCTAATGCTAGGGCTCCATCGAGTGCGTCGTCCGCAATCCGCACATCCGCACGTGCGGTCCGCACGAAAATCGCGGCCATATAGCGTGCGGACAGTGCGGTCCGCACGTGCGGACCGCACTTCCGGTTGCGGCAGTGCGGAAGGGTGGCCACATCGGCGTCGCACCCTTGTCGCAGTGCGGATGCGGATGCGAATGCGGACGTGCGGACGGCGCGGCTCCATTCACGTCCGCTTGCGAATGCGGACGTTGCGGACCGCAAAGCCCCTGTGTGCGGATGTCCGTTGGATTTTTTTTAAAAGTCTCACGTTTGCGGATGCGACGAGGGTGCGACGGTCGCAGGGGGTGCGACCGTCGCGCCCCCGTCGCACCCTCGTCGCACCCCCGTCGCACCCCCGTCGCACCCCCTTGCGCCCCGGCCGATCTCGTTGTGGTGTGACACACACGTGAAGCGCGTATTTTTTCCATCACTAGCACCGCGGAATTTGTTTTTTTGCAGGTATAATGCGCAATCTGGACTCGTGCGTAAAGCCCCCCCCCCCCTTGCTCGGCGCCCGCTGTATTGGATCTTTCCGTCCAGCCGCCGCCTCTCAAACGCCGGGTCGTGCTGCGCTATGCAGAACAGTACCGCGAAGACGAGCTCATAGAGGAAGTGCGCAAGAATCGTCAGATTTGGTGCCGTGCCGCTCGCGGATTCTACTCCCCTGCCGCTCGCCATGAAGCCTACAAGCGAGTCGCCGCCGCCCTCTGCAGTCGCCTTCCGCAACTGCCACCGTGGTACGAGGAAGAAATCGAGAGTCACTGGCGCTGCATCATCCGCTCCGAGTTTGCATGCATGACCGAACATGGGCACGACAAAAAACCTCATTCTGTCTCATGCCGATTTGCGAAGGTGGCCTTTCTGAGAGCTGAACTGATTGGATGTACTAACTGTGACAACTTTGTCCCTCGCATTTACTATCGTGGATCGCTCTAGTTCCAGCGCTAATAGTGAAATAAACTAGTAAAAAGACTGGCTCTTTATTGTCCGTAATTGTCATGAACCACAATGTCGCAAAACATTGCATAGTCAAACATGTTGTCAAATGCCAATAGGCTAAGCATCTTCGTCAATCGAGAGTGGTCCTTCACCAATGTTGTCGCTAAGCTGAGAGTCGTTCCTAGAACATAAGTTTATTACCGTTTAATAGAAACACATAAGCACAAAAACATTATTTTACATGTAAGAAGGCATAAAAGGATCGAACCCGGTGGCCTCCGCAAGGTTCGGCGCGGCGACGCGCTTCGCCTTCTCCTCGAACTCCTTGAGCACGCCGAAGATCGCGGCCCACGCGTCGTCCTGCATCTCAACGGGGATGTTGCGATCCATGCGCTGCCCGAGTGCGTGGCCCATGTGCACGTTCGGCGTGCCATCCACGGCGAGGTGCTTCTCGAGCTGGCCGAGGAGCTGCTCCATGCGCGCGTCCGGGGCGGCGGCCTCCACGTAGATGACCTCCTCCACCGCGTCCGCCGGCGGGAACTGCTGCTGCGACGGCTCGCCCACATCCAGCTCATCCTCGGAGGGCACGCTCGACGAGCTAAAACGCGTTTCTTAAGTTTTTTTATGCTAAGTATCCTTCAAATTTCACTCTCTTTAAACCATTTACCTTGGTGCTCCGTCCTCCTTCTTGACCAAATGCAGTGCTTTTCGCTTAAAATGACTGCGACGGGGCTGCGACGGGGCTGCGACGGTCGCAGCTTTTTGCGGACCGGACGGGGTTCGATGTGGCCCCACCTGTGCGGAACGGACGTGCGTCGTCCGCACCCGCATCCGCACGCTATGTGGCCACATTTTATCCGTTTGAGTCGTCCGCCTGCGGACCGCACAGTGCGGACCGCAAAACGTATGAAATTTGCCAAAATCGTGGCCACATCCAGTGCGGATGCGGATGCGGAGGTGCGGATGCGGATTGCGGACGACGCACTCGATGGAGCCCTAGTGTAACTAAGAGGAAGCGCATCATGTTTTATACGGTCTTTGAACACCTTGTAGTGTCTAACATACCCACTTCTTGTAAACTTTCGTAGTGCATATCGAGTTCTCTCACGAAAGCATTAAGAACAGGCAAGGCACGGCCAGCACCAAGGAGTGGCGATCCCGCACATCAACGGCATGTATGAACCTGTACGCAAAATGCGTTTCCCTCCTAAAGGTTTTTATCATTTTCATCATTTCGCACATTTTTCACTTTTTTTTTGTTAAAATAAACACCCAATAATGATATTTTGCTTATTCAATGAATAAAATAATATTTTATCTATTTTATGAATACACTGTTACGGGCTTAAAAATTATGGCGAAGGAGATAAGGAGTGTTAGAAAGGGATTTAGATGGATCGCTGTGGGAATAAGAAGCGGTAGAGTGGAGCGGGGTCCGTGTACTTTTTCCGGGGCGACAACATACGTATCCGTGCCGCGGTATTTGTGTCTACAGCGCAAAGTTCTCATACGGCAAGCCTTTTAACCTGTGCTAACCGGCGGATATCACGCGGAACTCCAAAGGCAACCAAGTGTTTAGCGTATTCCGAAAGGTACGTGCCGAAAACATGAATGTGTCTTAATGACCGTTGCGCTTCGGGCTGCTAAAGCGGCGAATCGTCAATCATTAGTCTGTTGTGGAAAGCTAGGAAATAGGAAAAGCGGGTCTAGACGAGGGAGTCCCTTCTGAAAGCACGTCGATTGGTCAGTGTGGTCATACTATAAAACTGATTTATTTTTCAACTTCCAAACGCATTGCTCTCGGCGTTGAGTGGCATCGACTGGTGCCTGAAGCCATCGTCGTTATCGAACCAAGACATTTTTCGCATGAATGATCATGAGACGTGCCCGACTGCCTATCGCCACTATTTACACAACGTTTGTTTGCATTATTGCAAGCGCAGTCTCTATCGATTTCGTGTGTCACTCTCTCTGCGTCTGCTTCGTTGTTGGGTTCTCGCTTGCTTGTCTGCGGCGTACAGCCTGGCTGATCCGAACTGAAAATGCCCGCTTCGACGTCTCTAGTCGACAGCGTATCATCGAAGAGGTTGCCGTTGACTACTCGACCGTCGGAATGTGCCGTTTGCAAAGCGCCGGCGTCTTACCGACATTTCGGGAGCAGTCCCATTTGCAAATCGTGTGCCTCTTTCTTTCGAAGGTTTTGGATGCACCCTTCAGGTGCTTAACGAAGCGAAATTTCCAGGACTGTTGCGTTGAAGGTCGCCTACACATGCATACGAGTGGGCTGTGCTCTCTTCGGTTTGGTGAGTATTTTGAACCGGTTTCTTTAGGGTCAAGAGGACGGGCATGCGCTTTTCAGAACTAAGCTAAAGCTAAACGTGCTGAGCAGGGATGGGAACTTTTGAAATTCAATTCGAATCCGTAAGGCGACTGTGTCGAATATATGGCGTGCCTCAGGCGATTCCGCCAAAATTTGAGTAAATTTTGACCAAAAAGCGGTGAAAAATTTCCGCCTATGCGGCGCTTGTCGCCGGGTCATTTTATCTAGTGCAAACCTCGGGAACATTCTGTTTTTCAACCGAATCCGAATCCAAACTTCGGAAAATGCACCGAATTTCCGAATCCGAATCCGAAGTTCGGTCCCATCCCTGGTGCGGAGGTTGGGCAGTTTCTTGGGCTGAAGCTAAAGGCTGACAGACCCATCATAAACCTGCGTCCCAGTTGCAAAAAACGTAAAGCCGCTCAAGTAGTCGTCCAGCTCTTCCGTTCCTGCTAGCTTGCCAAATTTTTCTCCCGATGAACATTTATCGCTTTCGCAGTCAGAGGCGTCAATAAAAAGCGTGCAGTCAGTATTTCCTGGCGCTGATCCGGTTGCGGAAAATATCTTTGCCAGCGGCCTTGGCTACCAGATACCGTTTCACCACCCTACCGCTAAAAAGCAGTCGTATTGATTAAGGTCGACCAAGTCTTGCGTGCAAGTCGTGTCGCTTCCGAAAGTGCCTAGCAGCAGGGACGTCCGTTACCGGTAGGTATCTCTCTCTAGCATGCCTCTCCAGCATGCTAAGCATGCCATACAAGTACTTTTAGCTCTACTCTCTTCTCCGCCAACAAAGGCTGTGCAGACGCCGCTCGATCGCCTCGTACAAGCGAGGAAAGCGGTCTACATCAACCGCCATCGAGAAACATCGAAGCTTTGCGCAAAGCTGCAGGTGCGTTGTAACAGCTGCGTAAAATACACCTACCTACTGAAGGGGTCGGACCTCACTGCGCAGTCTTCTCTTATAGGGGGATCAGCGCTTAAACCATACTCCCCCCCCCCCTCTTCGTTAGCTCCTACCAGTTTAATGTCATGGAGGCCCCACCTGCACTGCATACCTCCGGCCTCAGTCTACGCCATTAGGCATCGGTCGCATGGTCAACCTGGTTCACAATATGCATGAATACGCGAGACTGTGGTCTTGGGCTTAGGTGCATCAGAAACGCTCCCTCTCGATGACTACTGAGGGTTGCAAAGTGGCGCTTCACGCGGAGCTTCTCGTTGTTTCCGACTTCCTCAAGCACTCTGGTTTCGTGGATTTATCGAAGAGTGACGCCAAGAGCACATGCGTGAGTTAATGAGACACTTTTACTTGCAAATCGTCTTAAGTTGCTCCTTGCGCCACCGTTCCTGTACACGTGGGTCGTATACGAATGGATGCTTACCACTATTCGCACCTTTGGCCACAACTCACGAAGGCTGTTCTTCCTCGATGAGAGGCAGCTCGACCTGACCGAAGCGGCCGTGTCCGAGTATTATGCGACGGATCCGGATGTACTGGATCCATACCATGTGGGGAGGTAAGTCTCCACAAAAATAGGATCGTGCCAGGTTCATATGAGAGACTGGAACCGTGTAAGAACAATTCCAAAAAGGTTATTGAGAAATCCCGTGCAGACTCGGCGTCCCGGCGTTTCTTGACGTCCTCGAAGCGTCGAGAAAGCTCGCTCGTGCCGGGCTCGACGAAACTGAAAGTGCGTGCCTGGCTCTCGTCCTGTTCATCAGATCGGTAAACTACCAGATCTGCAACCAGGGGGTCCGACTTCAGCCGCTGCTTGACGCCGTATTTCGGAATTGAATGAGCACTACAAGCAGACATACGATGAGTACGCGTTACGCTTGGACGTTATCCTGCGGATTGCTGACGAAATTCAGGTAAAGAAATCCGCAGTCAATGCCGACTTTCCGAGCCTTTGGGAACAGAGTTGATTTGCTCGCAGTTTTAGCATGTGCGACGCACCTTTGACGAACTCGTCATCCTGCTACGTTTGTATGGGCGGAAAGCAATGATGTCGGACGATGTCGAAGATCGCGTACGCCGAGAGAAATTGCAGGCACTTAACGAAAGCCTATAGCTTGACATAAGAGCGGTTTTGACAACTCTCTTTTCCAAAGAAGTTTCGACAGCTGAAAATGAAGTATTCGCGAGTCCACAATAGAAGAAACATCAGTACCAATGGCGGCGTTCTGCACTGTCGTCGTGGGACGCTTGCTCAGACACTGTTTGCTGAAGTGCCAACTTTAATGTAACGTAATGACATGAAGCAATGCGACGAAATGGCTAAGTTACTGGAGATTTACTTTACTCAAACGAAGCGTAGTAAAGCGACGACTCTGTTCTTTTAGCCGCAAGCGATGCGCCTTAAACGAATTTCAGCTAAACTTGCTCGATTTTCGCCAAAAATATATCGATGCGTCGCATGCGTGGGTCTTTGTGTCTCTGTTTTGGAGGCTGTTTAGGCTCATCCGGCCAGTACACTTTTCTTGTTTAGTCAGCTGTCCATTTTTTATCGCAGGTTTTGTCGTGTAAATATGGCAAAGAGCTCTGCAAAAGGACGGCTGCAGCCCGCCGGCACGGGCACCTGGCATCCAAGCAGCGCACACTGCGTCCAGGAGCATGAGTCCATGATGTGCCGGAAGTTCCTATTCATCTTAAGTACGAATGGATAAACTGCAAACTACGCTACAGACGTTCCTACACTTACTAGGCTTAGTCGCGATCCACGAATTTTGCTTTTGTTTCGCACAAGTGAAGTGTTATTTTCAGTGGAGGTTAGTGAAGTGGCCTATAAAGAAGTGCAAGCTGACCTCGATTGACGTCACTTCTTGCAAATGGCCGTGCGCGACACGCTAATGGCGTCGATACTACATTTATTAGGCATGGTTTAGCAGTGGTCTCTGACTCGTTAGCTTTTCTTCCACCTCGTGAAAAGGTCATTGGTGTCCCAGACAAAGAGAGTCAAGTCAATCCAAGCTTTTATATCTCGTTCAACTTTTTAAATTTTTTGCGTCAATTATTTTTTAAAATTTTTAGTTTAAATTACATGATTAATTTTGATAAACGATCGTTTTTTAAACTTTTATACTATACATATCTTCCTTTAT